>JAYMTP010007146.1:0-11316 GCA_036897365.1 Geranium brycei | reverse complement strand
AATTGGATTCAGTCAGTGCGTACTTGTAAATGGGAAAAAAATCTACACCCCATTCATTATTGGTGGACCTCACAAAGCTCCAATTTTGAATAATATGATCTGATTAACTAACAATGAAGATAAATACGTACGAGATTCAAGTTTGATATAAACATCGTCACGTTAAGCAGTGTCTAGGGACCAAAATAAGAGTAATTTTACATGTTATGTTAAGATATATAAACTTGATAAATCGGGTAATATAATTAACAGTGAATGAGTTAGGGCTTTGAACTGAATCATGGTGATTGACTAGTACAATAGTATCGCTAATTGGTGAGCGAGTCGTGATTCATGGGAGAAGTATCCGGTATGTTATATTTGTCGAATGACATGTTACGACAGTGACATGTTACGACAGACAAACTGTTCGGCGGAACTAAAGTTTATAACATAAAAATAAATACTGCACAAATGTAATATCACAATATATGTAACTTGGTGTTTGTTTATATATTTTCTTTCTCATTTAAGATTTCTCTCTTCTTGTACATGCACACGTGTTCAACATATTATTCGTAAGTCACGTAAACTTTTAGTGTTATTGTTATTCGTTTTACCCTGATTACTCATAGATCTTTCTCGTTATAGCATGCTTAAAGAAACAAAAAAGAGGCGAAGACCATCAAATGAGAGGAAAAGTGAAGAGAAGATCCATCAGCTGCACTTACAATTTCACATGGTTTCATGTTGGCCGTAAAGCTGGTTTGATCTGTGAGACTCTTTTTCTTGAACCACAACTCAACATTATAAGGTTGGGTTCTCTGTCCCTCCAGAGTTTGATTATGGAGTGATCTGATGCATCACCATCAACCTTGACAAAACGCCATCTTATGAACTTAATCTTATCACCTTTTGTGCCTTTTTTTCTTCAGTATTTGTATTTCAAATGACCACTCCTCTCCTAACTTGTAAGCCTTCACTACTAAATCTAGCATCTGAAGAGTTCAATTATTGATACTATGTCTGCCACTATGTGTTTGGTTAATTCCTTGGATGTGTTATTCTTTAAGTAGAAAACTTGCAAGAACTAAAGCTTTAGTTTCTTTGGATCAAGAGTTATTTTCACTTTTTTGTTATAACCCATTTCAATTTTTATTAGAAAGCATGATAAGAGTACAAATGACTATTCTCCACATTCTATCTAAAGGGCGAAAAAACTTAAATTTGTACTTCATATATCAAGTTGTGAGGAACAACTAATGTATCAACCTTATTAGTAATTAGTCGTTCATCGTGAGACTTTATATTTTAACATTTATCTCAGAAATTGGACTGAACATTTACACTTACGCAAATCTTAACAGACCTGGTTGGTCAAGACAATCATTATCTCATCACATAAGCTTCCGTGTTTAAATTTAAGTGGGTCACCTACCATGTTAGATTTCTTGCTGAAAAAAACATATATATCAAAGCTCTAATTATCAACAGTGTGTATTTTGTAGGTGTGGAGATTCTTAATAATAGAGACCAATACATCATAGAGGAAAACGGAAAAAGGAAAGCAGAAGTGGAGGCCTTTCTTTTTCACACATCTTATGCCTGTAAAGTCCACTTTTTAACCTAAAAAATCCACAGCTTTCTTTTGTTTCTATCTTTTGCAAGCTGCAAGGACTAGGGACCTATCCACCAAGCAAGCGAAGAACCAGTATACATAATTATTGGGTACAACAGAAGGATCACGAATATGTTGAGTGTATAATCGGCTTACTTTCCTAATAGCAATCAACCACCCAAACTAAGCTACCTTCCATGTTCCCACTAGGCACAAAAGAATTTAGATATATGTCAACGTCTAATGTTATTTCAGAATATTAATTCAATCTCACTATTTTGCTTTAATGAATGAGTATGTACAGGGGCACGCACTTCCATAAAAAATTAAGATACAATTGGGGAGATGTAATTAAGATAAGAATACCCCATGCTGAAAGTAATCTGCTATCAGGTTTGGCTAATCATTTTCAAAAACTTAACAACCAAATCAAGCTCAAGCCAAGAAGATGACGAAGATGGTTAAGAAAAATATCAAGATGGCAAATATTTTGATTAGAAGCCACCTGTTTGATGATATTTGACTAAGATTTCTCAAAAGAGCACTGCGAGCACCTTCCACATTAGCTAATGATTCCTCCATGTTATCATCGATCCTGATTGTATCAAAGAGGCAGAAATGACAGTCAATACTTAATTGATTCTCATTAACCTTTGGGGGTG
The DNA here is from genome assembly GCA_036897365.1 of Geranium brycei. NCBI lineage: Eukaryota > Viridiplantae > Streptophyta > Magnoliopsida > Geraniales > Geraniaceae > Geranium > Geranium brycei. The sequence goes on along the minus strand of JAYMTP010007146.1, from coordinate 9,057 downwards.
TCCAAAAGAAATGCGAGCAAAGTCTAAACCTCTTTTAATACATCAAAAGCATGTATTTAATAGATACTTGAAGGACTGACAGATGGGTTCTTATCAACATCAAATTCAAGGAAGAAGAGCAAACCTGATGGCAAGTTCTCCTTGTTGTGCTACCATTGTGGCCAAATTAGTAAATATCCCGCCCAGTTCTGTAATTGTTGACTCCACACTGTGAAGGGCAACTGCCCGGCTCTGTGAATAGTTCTCCTGCCGTGGAACTACCTGTTGTAACAAGGATGCTTCCATATCCTGGGAGGGAGTGCTGTCTATAGCTAACCTCCGTCTATTTGGAATTGAATACAATAAATTAGTCTCACCATAAAATACCCGTAATATACACTACCAAAACTATGATACCAATCAAAAAAATTTCAGGATACAGATAGCCACTTCAAACAGCAGCCTTTATCAAGACAATCTTGACTTTGATGCCAGTATATTCAACATCATACAAATCTTTCCATAACTCCATTGTTCAATACTTAATGCATAAATGGACTGGTGCCTGATATGATATATAATACACTAGATTGAGAATAAGTTTGATTTGTTTATCTTCCATGGTCTAAATCAACTAAGTTTTCTGAGGAAGATACAAGATCATGAAGTGCCTTGGCAATCTCGCAATTGTATGGTTGAATATTATGGTTTTTCATAGCATTTTTTTAATTAAATGATTTTATTGTTGGCTATAATAGGGGTAAAATACCAAAGCTTGCTTGGCAAACTGGTCAAGCACTTGAACTACAGTAATGTGGAAATGGGTTCAAGTCCCACTCCGGTATCTATACCCTCAGGATTCTCAACTCTCTTTCACTCCCAACTTCTGTTAAGACTCACTTAAGGTGAAGGTCAAGTGACAAGATTACAGCTCCCCTATGTACCTTCTACATAAGGGAGGTCTTGAACCCAATACTTGATATCAAAAGTTTGGTGCTCCCTTTCTTTTACTAAATAGCAAGGTCTTGAGCCCAAACCTTGGTACACAGCATTGCCGAACAAACAAACAAAATAGGAGTAAAAGTTCATTGAGTTGATGGATAACTGGAAAATGGGTTCTTTGCTTGGATTTACTCTTGTTGAGTACTAGTTAAGAAAACATTGCTCATTAACTACCAAGCCAGGAACACCTAAAGATCATAAACACACTAGTTGAAGAGAGGGTTGGGAGTGACATCCAAGTAATTCTGAACATCTATGGGGATCTTGGTTTTCTCATTTCTGCAGACTACATCACCCTCAACAGTTCAACTATTTGCAGTGTTCACATACACGTGGTGCCTAAACATTACACACACTACTAGAAGATTATGAAGAGAAAGGTTATAGCTTTCTACGCCACTTCACTCTGTGTCTCTACTTATAACAGCCGTTGATTTAAGGTTTGGTTTTAAGTGATTTTGCATGATTATGCACACAAAATAAAGACATGCATATTGCTGTGCTTAAAAGGTTGTCTCAGAGGATGCTCCCAAGTAAATACGCAAGCAAGTCTTTTAGATGGTTCATTTGGCTGTCCGGGAGCTTTTCAAACCAACATGGAATTCAAATGCAAATCCCCACATTGATGACAGAGTAGCCGAGCTATATTAAAAGCACAATGGAAAAAATGTACCTCAATTGGTTGCCAGATTGGACTCCACCGGATGACAATCTAGAGGGAAACAGATAGATAGATGTTAAATATTTGCCAGCAACTGGACTATTGAAGGACTGCCATTGTAAGAAAATCAGATTGTGCAGATTAAAGGGATTTAATACTACCATGAAGCCACCTTCACTTTACGCTGTTCAAACTTAAAGGCAGCACATGTTATTAAGCTAATAAATTAGGGTATGCCATAGAAGCTGACGACAGAAACTGTTTTGAAATGCACACACAGTTATAACTATTGTTTGATGTTGTACTGTATTAGTTGCAAACAAAAGAATAGTGCAAAACTGACAATCCTTAATGCCCTTGGCACTTAGATGCTTCATTAGTCAACACTGTTGGGTCATAAGGGTACTACATAACATGTTTTGCAATGTGATATGATCAGAAACAAGAAATTTAAGCATGAAACTAAGTACAAAAACAATCCGGTACATTTAAGTGAGTTATGGGAATCACATAGAGAAGTGGAAGTATCAAGGAAAATATTCAAGTATATATATGGGAAAGTAACAAGACAGACAGACACACATGCATTATATAGATCAAATAAAGACAATACTCACGTTGGTGGTTGTGAACTGGATACGTTAGATGGAATTGATGACCACGGAGGTGGTTCTGTCACAGATTTGGCAGGTTGTTGAAAAGGGTTCTCCCTCAATGCATTTTTTGAAAACAATTGTCTCCTATTCTCATGAGCTTTAATATTCTGTAGGGGTAGAACATATATGAAAAGGTACACAAAAAGTGAAAAGGAGGGCAATAGCAAAACAGAAAGACATATGAATCATGGTTTACCAATGCAAGTAGCACAAACCTCTGTTCTGGCAGTTAACACGTTCTGTAGCTGCTTTGTCACCCCCATTAGTCTGCTTTTCAGATCCTCAAAAACAGTTGTTGAATGAACAATCCTATCTTGAGAATGATTCCCATCAGCTATCTCCATACTTTGAAGTGTTTGTAAATCTGAAAGTGCTACATTAAGTGCTGTGATGTCATTTTTTATCAAGACGGTCAGTTCTTGTATTTCCAAAGTAGGGTCATCAAACATTGATGACCTTTTCGCCACTGCAAAGTGAACCAACATATATTAGTTGTCTTACAGCAGGATAAGAAATCAAGGTTTTTTTAACCTGATAAAAAAATCAAGTTAAAAATGGAAACTGTTTCAAGAGAATCATTACAAGATAGTTAAGAGTGATAAGACAAGCTTAGGTACAATTCCACCAGCATCCATCAACCGCATTTTATTTCATGCAACTTAACGGGGGTAAATCTTTTTAAAACATTCATAGAAACAAAAGAGTTAGGGAAAAAGGGTATAACGACCGATGATAATCAAACAAGGCACAAGATTATGATCTTCAATAAATGAAATGGAGGATAACCAAACAGCTCTCTCTTTTTCTAACCAAAGAGGTACTCAACTATGATATTTCCTTTGCATTGATACAAGGTATGATACAAAAGATGCAACAGAATCAGCCATGATATAATTCTGCATATAATTGAGATACAAAGATTTAAAAGAGAATGAAACAAGGATTCTGGAAAAGGCATAAGGCTTGTCTTCTGGTTCTAACAAATAGAATGGAAAGCACTTTACCCACCTAATTATTAGTCAAAACCTTCCACCCCAGCCTCAATAAACAAGCTCCAAAGAAGCAATCACAAAAGGCCTAAGGTGACCAAGCACCATCATGTCACTTTCACCCTGTAGAATCACTCAGCAATGTGCATGCTTAATGTGATAGATCAATCAAATTGAAAATAACTGCTAAGAACACTTGCCCTTCAATTGCATATGATTATGAATGCTGCTACCATGTGTGTAGTAGATTTTATGTTTCAATTCACTATTCAGTACATTAACTCCAAAATCTTAAGTTTTGTAAAACCTGAATTGAACTCAGCCTGCGTCCTAAACCCAAAGCTGAAACCTTACACTATCAACAGCTCCCCTCGGCTATACAATTTTTTGAACTAATAATGTCACGAGTCACAACAGGACCAGAGTTTCAGACCAGTACATAACTGTGGATTCAGTTTATAAGCACTCATATTAAATTTTCATTTCCTATGCTAAAACCATATAAATGATCGTATATGTTCTATGCGTGCAATGAATTTCCTAGCAACGTGAGACAAAATAAATCAAACTAACTGTTCCATCACATAGATTTAAGTTATCAAGTAAACGGAAGCTCAATCGAAATTCAACAAAATCGTTCCAGAAAAAAAAAGAAGAAAAAAAAGCAACACTACAAAAGTACATTTCTGTTCCCAAATTTTCTCACCAACCAAACAAAGAAAAAGCATGTAAAGCTGTGCTTACGCTGAGCAAGACGCGCGACCTTCTTCGACATCTCGTGGATCCCCAACCCGATCCGCGACGCTCTCCTGTTGAATTCGGATCCAGAAGACGGCGGTGGCGGCGGCGATTGGGACGGAGGCGGATCGGACTCGCCCCGATTGACGGCGGCGATTCCACCGACCTTCTTCAGCGTCTCGGTCAGAGATCGGAACTCCGGCGTCCGATCCCGGAACGTGGTCGCCATCGGCGGAGAGAGCTTCGATGCGTGATCGGACGGTGCTGGACGAAGGAATTAATTAGATCGCGATTTACGAATTAAACAGCTGTTTAAGGATCTGGAGTTTCCATTTCTGTTTCGCTGGTACGGTGTTGCTCGCTCGTTTCCTTTCCCGCTATAAGTAACCAATCAGTGACCGAAACTTGGCATTGCCATACCAACGAAGCTTCGATTTCACATCGGCCCACTAATCAAGCCCAATAAACTAACGGGCCCAGAAAAAAACCACACAGTAGGGCCGCTCATGTTTGAGTTAGAGACTATTCTCCTTTTCCCACACAAACTAATGTTAAATAAAATTTGTGTTAAAAATTAACATCTTAATTAAAAATATTATTATCTCATTAAATATGTATTATAAAATATATTTTTTTTGAGAAACACCATCTTGCATAACTTAAAGATCAGTAATACAAAAATTCACCAGAAAGGACGGCACGTTTCCTTGTCAAAATAACAATCAAACAATAAAAGTATAGCTCTAATTAACTAATGAGTTACCCTATTCGTTTTACATACACAATTGATATACTCGAGCGCGTAGCAAGCAACCGGTTACATTTAAAAATCTGCAAGAGCTACAAGGTGCAAAATAAAGTCAAACTCCATTTCAAAGCCGAAACCACACACAAACAATTTGACTCGACAATGATAACAGCTGGTATGGAATCACGAACCCATTTAAGAGCTTTTAAAACACACTACACTTCTGCCCACTCCGGCTCCAGATTACCTTCCCGACTGAACCCCCACTGTCATTCCGACCCACGCAACCCATTGTAACGCTATGATGAAAACTTGCACCATAGACATTAATTTTGATAATTCTGATTAGCGGTCTTTTCCATCTTACAACCCTCAGCTGATCCACGTCTCTAAACGATATATTTAAAAATGTTATTTTTTATTAAAATATATTTTTAATAAAGAAATATTTTAAAATTTATTAACATCAAATATGCATTTAAAATATAAATTTTAATTATAAAAATGTATTTCTAATATATTGGGGCGAAGTGGGACACCTAGGTCTGTTTCTACACTATTTTCATTCGAATGTCTTGTTTTTATTCAAATAAGCCGTACGATTCAGGTTTACGGAAGGGGTCATATTTTTCACATCATCGCCTATAAAAGCCTTAGCGAGACCAATTCTATCTCTTTACCAGCTATAATTTACACATTAGGGTTTTCCAAAACTCCAATTCAGTAGTTTCAGAGGTTAAAGAGACTTCGGTCCGCTTTGGTCGAGCCTTTGGTTCGTCTTGGTCCTCTAATTTACTTCCATTTTCGTGTTTATACTCTGAAACTCCAGAGCATCAATGGCTCCTAAACCTTCCAAGGCCGACAAGAAGATCGCGTACGACGGCAAGCTCTGCGAGCTCCTCGATGAGTACCACCAGATCCTCGTTGTTGGCGCCGACAACGTCGGCTCAACCCAGCTCCAGAACATCAGGAGGGGTCTTCGCGGAGACTCTGTGGTGCTCATGGGCAAGAACACCATGATGAAGAGGTCCGTCAGGATTCACTCTGAGAAGACCGGCAACACTGCATTTCACAACCTTCTCCCCCTTCTCCAGGTTAATTTATATCTTCCAATTGTCTATTTGAATTGGGTTATTTGTTAATGGGTATTTGGTTTCCGATCGTTCTGTGGCATTTTCAGATGAAAAGACTTGATATTGATATTGTGATATAGTGTATACATTAGTTATTTGTAAATGGTACTTAATAATGAATGAGTTTATAATGTAATTGTATTGTGTATGTGTATTTAGTTAGTGTTGGTTAAGATTCTGTATTTCCAATGTATGAATCTATTGGAGATGGGTCTTAGTTCTTAACTTGATGTATGGTTGAAACGTGGAGTGTGTTTCTCTTTCTTATATAGGGCAATGTTGGGTTGATCTTCACCAAGGGTGATTTGAAAGAAGTGAGTGAAGAGGTTGCCAAGTACAAGGTATGCTATTTACTGTTCTTATATACTGTATTTGTATACTTCCAAGTTCAATTTAATTAGTTTCCTGAGTTGTTGATATGACTTCATGTTAATTACATTGTTTATGATGTAATTGCAAATATTTGAAAATTTGAATCCCATGTAAGCTAGGAATTCTTATATCTTGACAGTCTTCTGATATATGTAGCATTTTTGTTTATATGAATAATTAATGATGTGTTTGTATGTATATATTTCTAACTGATAAGCAGTTTGAATTGTATGATTGTATACTCTGTTTAAAGCCCTAATAGTATGATATAAATGATGTGCATTTGTTGCTTTAAGTTGTCCATGCAATCTATGGTTGTAGTTTCCATTGTCTATTAGATAGTAAATTCACAGAAATGGTTGTGCTTGAAGGCAATTAATGTTTTTAAAATTTTGCCATGACTAGTTATGTCACCTGTGTTTCCTTGATTTTTGAAGTTAAAAGTTTTATCTTTTTTTGTTGTGTGACCTATCTTATAAATCCATTCCTTTTTTTTGCTTTGAACTTGCATGAATAGCTAGTCCTGTTGTATCCCCTTTTGATCAGTTTGTTGATTAGTTTATTTCATCTTGAACAGGTTGGAGCTCCTGCTCGTGTTGGTTTGGTTGCTCCGATCGATGTGGTTGTCCCCCCTGGCAACACTGGACTCGACCCTTCTCAAACATCTTTCTTCCAGGTTTGTTCATCATACAGAATATGTGACCTCATATTTTCTCGACCTATCCAACAAATCCTTATACATAAATATTTCAGGTTCTCAACATCCCAACTAAGATTAACAAGGGTACTGTTGAAATCATCACACCTGTGGAGCTCATCAAGAAAGGTGACAAGGTTGGGTCCTCCGAGGCTGCCCTCCTTGCAAAGCTTGGCATCAGGCCGTTCTCATACGGTCTTATTGTTCAGACTGTCTATGACAACGGAACTGTTTTCAGTCCCGAGGTTCTAGACCTGACTGACGAAGACCTCATTGAGAAGTTTGCTTCTGGTGTCTCCATGGTCACCGCCCTGGCTCTCGCTGTCTCGTACCCCACGATTGCTGCCGCTCCTCACATGCTGATCAACGCATTCAAGAATTTGCTGTCAGTTGCTGTTGCCACCGAGTTTTCTTTCCCGCTTGCTGACAAAGTTAAAGACTACTTGAAGGTAATGTTTTTTTGTGACTACTCCACTGATTGTGATTTTAAATTCTGTAATTTGTGGAATGTGCTGAAATGTCTTTTGCAATGCAGGACCCGAGCAAGTTTGCCGTTGCTGCTGCTCCTGCCGCCGCTGCCTCTGGTAGTGCATCTGCTGCTCCTGCCAAGGAAGAAGAGAAGAAGGATGAGCCTGCAGAGGAGTCAGATGATGACATGGGTTTCAGCCTTTTTGATTAAGTTGTTTTAGCCTTTTTTTATTTATGAGATTTGAGATAATCCCTTTTACGGTTTTGAGGATTTTGTTATGTGGTATTTGAAAATCTTTTCTTTGGAGTGTTGGTAAGAATGTTTTCTGTTATGTTCGTTTGTGCTGCTTTGCTAATACTTTTTGAAAATTAAGTTGTTTATAATCTAAAATAAATCAAGATGAATAACAAATCAATAGACTAACCCACTTGTTATTTACAACTGTTTACAATTTCACTATTTTTTTGTTACAAAATAACTGCCATTCGTAAAATGACCCAAGCACCAATAATTGGCATTCAAAATTTTAAAAATATAGTATTTTTAGTGAAATTTAGGCGACTCATCTCATGTTTAAAAGTTGACAATTTATACTTAGCTTTAAAAATTTCCATGGAATATGTTCATAATTTAAGTAAAATTATGAAAATGTCATTAGTTAGATTTCAAAATTTTAAAACCACGTTATTGTGATGATTTTTGTTGTTTTTTCGTTCAATCATGTTCGATCTTCGCCGATCTCGTCTCTGACCCTCTGATTAACTTTGCCAGCCGGCCTCGCCCTCCTCATCATTGTGTGGGGGCTCGCCGTGGCCGTCGCCGGAGTTTCCGAAATCTCCGGCAACACTCATAATCCGATCACTGGGAGTGTATACTTGGCGCTAAGGATGCTCAAATGAAACACCATTCATAATTGAACCAGCAAAACCAAAATCGGGACAAACCGGAACATATTCATTTCAATTTCTAATTACCGAGATGGTTCTGCTCTTAATGTCATAAACCGCGGTTAATTGGCAAAATCGAGAGTGGTTGGTCCAAATTATACGTGGTATAATTCTAACCACGTTGAGGAAACCACATCAATAACTCTCCTCCCTCCACACAAATGAATGTCTCTCATCCCTTCCATCTCGTATCGCACAAACAAATGGAAAATAAAATAAGCGAACTTGCAAGTTCACACAAAGAAATCAGCCTCCCAACACGTTCCTGACACTCACAGAAACAATTATCCTATCAGAAACGACGTTGAGAGTGAAGATTTGAAGATGACGATAATGGAGGACTCGTTATATGGTTCAAGGTCAGTTCCTACTCCTTCAATTTCTGCTACTGCGCCTCTGGTTATGGTGAATTCCCCCCCAAATATTGCTTTATCAAGAACAAGGAGGTTTCATGCTCATTCTAGGGCTAATGGTGGAGGAAAGCAATTTAATTATACGGATAAGGGTAGAGGAAGGCAATTTAATCACATGGACAAGGGCATGAGTGTTGGGGATGCTGTAGATTTATTTCGTCGGAAACTCCATGAAAGCCCTAGACCTCCGGTTAGAGAATTTGCTGATATATTGAAGTTAATCGCCGGAAAGAAGCAATACTCGAGAGCTATA
>JAYMTP010007145.1:0-11316 GCA_036897365.1 Geranium brycei | reverse complement strand
TCGGAAAATACCCAGAAAACTGTGAGTAGGAGACGAGGACGACGAAGAACATGAACAAGCACACGAAGCTCGAAAGCTCGGGTTTTCGGAAACAGCTCTGGCTTGCTTCGCTATGTTTCTCCCCATAACTGTGCGAATCATTGATGGGTTTATCGAATAAGCACGAGATATCGAATCTATTGCTCGAATTCGCGGAGATTGTGGAGGTCTCGACAATGGGCGTCGAAGGGTGCTGATTTCTGAGGAAGGTGAGATCGAGCTGAGTGGTGGATGGGTTGAGATGATTGGAGACCTAAACCCTCCATAAACCTTACAGAAATATCAGGGTTTTGCCTTTGTTTCTGGATTTACTGGAAAAGTTCTTATTTCTGGGCCACCATCAAGAAGGAAGGGTACTACTGCAAAATACAATTTCTACCTCTTAATTATATACACGTTTTCTACCTCTTAAGTTTTAAAAATTACATTTTACTTCTCCCTGTTAACTTTTGGAAAAATTGCACTCTTTTTAAGTTTTAAATATTGCAGTTTACTCCTTTATGTTAATTTTTGAAAAAAATTACATTTTAGGACTCTTAAACATCAACGATTTTCTTCTTAGATTACTTAATTTTCATTTTAGTTTGTACATAGCCCTAACTATTTTTTTCCACTTTACTATGTTAAATTTTTAACATATTTTGTTAATATTTTGAAAAAAAGACAAAAAATACCCGATAAAAAATTAAATATCAATTTTATGTAAAAAGACGATCAGACCCACAAAATGAAACTAAATTTAAGAGCATAATTGCCTTTTTACAACCCAGGTAATGAAAGAAAGAAAATAAAACTGTAGAGATAAAGAAATTAGATATGGGATCGGACGCGCATAAGAGAGAGGATCGACGAAGCTCGTCGGCCTTGGCGACAATGGAACGCGATCACGGGGTCGATAGCGACAGAACGCGATTGCGGCGACAACTACACATATTTTGCAAAAAAATATCAAAGTTTACAACACATTTTTGCAATTAACAAAATACATGACATGTTCTTGAAAAAATGTGATAATATAAGACATGATTTTGCGATCTTCCCTTTTATATTCGATGATTTTTTTATTTTGCTTTTCTCTATTCCCTTGTTAAGTTAGCTACTGAAATACGCCAGCTAGTTTAAATATATTTGTAGTTTGTGTACATAACTCTTCTTTTAAGAGTAGCTAATGTATTGTGATGTATATCCATGAAGTTATCAACGAGGTATACAGATTGAACAATTAAATCATATTGATGTAATAAAACCGCTCTCCCTATTTCTTCTGGAAAATTTTATTGCCAAAATAGAAATCGAAACTGTATAAGAAATCCATAAAAATCATAGCATAAACTAATATGTCCTGTGCATTGACATGAGGGCGGCGGTTTCCACCGAAGATGACGCGTCTCAATCTTTTGATGGCTGAGAGTGGAATTGAGATTCGTTGAGGTCATATATGAAACCGAGATTTGTGGGTGATTGGGCGAGGCAGTCAAAGAAAGACCAGACAAGGAGGAAGGTGATTAGAGCTCCAGCGAGGAAGATGAAGCCATTGCAGACGCAGAGAGGGACCTTGTTGTTCTTTGCCTTGCTCGCGACCTACGCTTTCAGCCCACCTTGCTCTGAAAAAAAACTAATAACATACATTTGAAAATTTGAATGACAATTGGAGGTATTTTAATCATTTTGCCCTGAAAACTAACGTGTTAACTTAAAATTAACGAAAAATGTACCTATCTGAAAAGAAAAATTCTTAACGCACCTAAAACATAAAAAAAAAGTCGGCTATATTTGGAAACCCTTTCACCGCTTGGTTTATGTTCTAGGTTAAATGTTATAAGTAACTATGGTTTTTCCAGAGCTTGTGTACCTTGACTGTATTTTTCTTATTCATACAACTGAGTCTGAGCATATATATAAGGAGTTTCAGTTCCAAGATAAAACATCAGATACATTTTTGCTTAAACTCTCCTGAACTAATGTTTCCTGGTGCTTGGCATCACACCCATTTTCAAAGGTCTCTCAGTTACAAACTAAAACAGTTTCTTCTACAAGTTCCAGCCTAAGCGCAAACTGAGCAGGCCATCGAAAGGAAAGCTAAATAGCATGTGTTTGTTCTACATGACCTATCTTTTCTTCCTGCCGCCCTTCCCAGATTTGGCCGGGCCATTACTTGAGGTGGATGCAGCAGGCTCCTGCTTCTTGGTTCTCCCGGGATGCCTAGGAACTAACTCTGCAACATGAAGCATCAGCTGTTTTCCTGTGCAATTCAACCAGAATGGAAACCATATAATGCAAGAAAGTAAAAGGAAGTGGGGTTCTTCCCAGCAAATGGCGCAATCAGCAGATTCCAACTTTTGCAACATCGGAAGATTTTTGCCTCTTACTGTTTAGCAAATAATATTATCTATATTAGTTCCTTTTTTCTTTATGTAAAGTATAATGAATCCTTTAAAGCATTTGAGTTATGGTATTGAGTCAAATTCTACAGCTCTGTTCCTGGAAAAATAAGTTATAGTTGGTAAAGGAACTTGGTGCATTTTGCTACACATAAGTATACTAAACCTTCAATGCCCTTACAAGCTTTGCTAAAGTTACAAGTGAAAGGATGCAAAATGTACCACAACTTATACTATAAACAGTATTTCACAGGACTATAATGCTGCTGAAGCTGACTAGAACCATGGAACGAATTAGCTTCTAACATAAAATATTAAAAAATGCAACAGTATTGGTTTTACTTTGGCATATTGACAATATATGTAACCACTCCCAATAGGGTGCTTAAAAATGTCAGGGGAAACTTCACATGACTACCCTTAGAATATGTGGTTTTCACATAACTACCCCTAAAATATTTTTAGCAGCGCCCCCCCTTATAATTGTAATTTTCTCACCGACACCATTTCTGTTAACTTTTGTTAAATTTGAACGTTTAAAAGACTAAAATGCCCCTGCTTGTAATTTAAATTTCCAAATAATTGCCTATTACATCACATAAATTGACTTGCCTGTATGTCTATGATCCAATGAGAGAATGGTTGCCCACGTCTCACTCAGACAGCACAAAGATAGGCACAACATATCAAATAGCGAAAAAAATGAAACAAAAGATTACAATCCCAAAGAGCATTGCTGCAATGGCCACATGTCAATTTCATGAAACTATGATTGCAAGAACTTGGAATAGACAAGTACATGTAGTAACCATTTTTGAAAAAGACAACCCCATCTCTCGAATCACTCGTACATACAACCCCAATACCTATGAACTCACACATACAAATAAAAGTACCACACATTGCTGACTACATATATTTTCACATGGCATAAAGGACTACAAATGTGCAGAAAATAGTAACATGCACTGGAAGCAGGTAACAACAAAGAATATCCTTACTGGATGATATGGCTGGATTATGCAGAGTTCCATCTTCTCTTTTCAGCAATACCCGCACCCTCCCTCTTTGCATGAAATCCCGTGGATAGGCTTTATCAATCTTCACATCCAAAAAACATAAAACATCATGTAAGCACATTGGCGACCACTAATTTCTGTAAATTGGACTGAACACTATGCAGAAGAGCATCAATCACACAAAATCATACCTCGATTGCATATGGAAGTTTGAGGTGACTGCAACAATCACCGATCTCCACACAGGTAGGATTTTCACACGCTTTGCTCACACCAATTCGCCTTCCCTCAGCTACCGTTTTCTTAGAGTTTATGTAGACAGGGTAAAATACAACCCACTTCTTTATATTCGAAATCTGCCCGTCCATGTTTCCAACCCAAACCTACACCAATGCACAACTCACGCAGCATGAGAACTAAATTATATTGCATCTACAACTAACTAACATGCTCCAGCCCTTATTCATAAACAAGAAAATGCATATATAACTAGGAAACATGGTCTAATAGCAATAATATGATCTTGCATCTAAGCCATAGACACTAACAATGGCTGGTTCTGTTTGGTACATACATGCAATCAATTATGATACATACTTTTTAACTACTCGAAGCATTACTGAATTCAAAAGAATGAATTTTACCGAACTAAATTCTATGGTTGAAACATCTTCATATCTACTTTTCCCCAGAAAATTCTGTTTGGGTGAAACGAAAATGAGCCCTAGGATCAGAAAATGCCCAACAATTTAACATCTCATTTTCCTTGATGATGCCAAACAAATATCAAATTGCATCAATTCGAAAAGAACCCACCACGAAAATTCCCAGATCAGATCAAATTCACGCGCAGACAAGATCAAACTGTTACAAAAATACCTCAATTTACGGAGTGGATACGACGTTTCTGGCCGATTCGAACACAGAGATCTTCGTACTGTAACTGGTTCGTTATGGTCGCAGAGAGAGACTGAGGGTTTTGATGCGCATTTGGGCCTTTATAGCATAAATGAAGCCCAATACTTTTCGTACTACCCAGCCCAATAGTATTGTATTGGGCTATAACTTAAGAACTAAATTCATCCTTTGGATGACACTAATCCGTGATTGTCATTAATCATTAATTTTAGCTTAAAAATAATTTAATTAAATTAAAATTAGAAAGAGCAAAATAGCCAATTAACGTAACAATTGAAGCCTACCTCACTCACGATCAATTGCGACTGTAATTTCACTTTAAGCACCAATCAACGACAAGCCTTCTTCTCCGGCAACTTTCACCGATAATAATCCTTCTTTCTCGGTGACGGCCAACAAGAGACATTCTTTGTCGGCGATTTTTCTCGACCTAACAGTTTAATAATGACATAATTCGAATCAAACGATTGATGTATCAAGTAATTGTACAATTAAATAATCTATCGATCAATACTTCAGTGATCGCGCGATTCACGATTTCAATATTCGCAAATCACTATTTTTTTTGTAATTTCGTATTGTCAGGATGTGATTTCTCGATAAACACATATTTTAGAACAAATGAAAGAAGTTTAAGAAAAAAATGTATTCTAAAACAAATTTGACGGTTTATTAAGTTGTTTCGAATTTTATGGAATTTTGATAAAATACTGCTAAAAACTTTGATAAACTGTCAGGTCATGGTTTGTAGCTGAACAAGCAGTTATAAGGTGAAAGGGTATTTTTGGTATTATGAAATTAGTAAGTCACGTGTCAACATTCTTAAAACGTCACATGCCCTGCGCGTGTTAGTAAAAGAACATTGCCTAGGGCTTCGTTTCGGTCCAACTGTACAAAACGCTTTCTCTCATCGCCCTTTCACGCGCCACCACCAGCGCCGCCGTCGACCACCGCTCTCAGGTACGGCGTCTCTATATTTCTGTCGAATATGTAATACGTATGTGTCTGTGTTTTCTCCGATCATTTTGTTGCGCTCTCTTCTCTTTCGTTTTTCTGAATTTTGGTTCTGCCCGGTCGTAATTATGCAGGAAATTGTTGGCGGAGATCGGAATGATGAAATGTACGAATAGTCGCATGCATGAAGATGAAGGAGACGCCGACGATGAGCTCGTTGCCAGGAACGGGTCCAATTCTTATAGAGGTTCGTGTATGTGTATGGTTTGTATGTAATTGCGTTCAGTTCGTGGTGATTTGTTTGATTCTGAACTGAATTTTCATTTTATTCAATGTATTGTCGTTGTTTCAACAGCTGTGAAGAACAATGAACAGAAGGGGAGCACGCTGAGGTCGAAACATTCGGAGACGGAGCAAAGGAGAAGGAGCAAGATTAATGAGAGGTGAATTTAGCTGATTTTTCTAGTATTCTGTATTTGAATTCTAATCCGAATTCGAATTTGAATTATGAATTTGTATAGTAAAGTGTTTGTGTAGTAATTGAGAACATGGTCTCTTTGATTGGTTTATCGATTATCAGGTCGCTTGCACTGTGTGTGAATTGTGATATATGAATTGTTGGTTGTTAGTTGGTGTATATATAATTGGAAAAATATGAAACTCTTAGTGGAAAAATATGAATTGTGATATACGATAAGCTTCGTTATGTTTAGAACTAACTTTTTTTTATAGAAGATTTAAAACAATTCAATATGAGAAGTTCTAGTCATGTGTTATAGTGTCACGACTACTCTGCAACTTACAACACTATTATCTTAATGCTTGAGTGTCTGAGTCTGCATGTCTAAACACATCACTTGTATATGAGGTTTGTGTGGGCTTGCAAGGCATGAGATCGTGAAGCTATGCATTCATTTTTAATTTGTTAATGTGTGGTTATTTTCCATGTTTGATGTGACTTTAGCCTGGATGCAAATGGACTTGCTATCACATTAAGTCCCTGAACGTGAATATTCATTCACGTGATATGATATAATTGATTGCTAAAAGTTGTGGATTTAGCAGTCTGTTATCTGTTTCTACGTCTGTTTATTGATATGAGATCACAATGTTGTTGCTACCTTCTACGTCTTTTCTACGTCTTCCTCGTGTAAACACTCTTTGGTGATTTGTCTGTGACCCTGATCACAATTGTCTCCTTTTCAACTATAATAGGTTCTGCAATGTTTATTTTCACACTAGATAACTTTTCTTTGCAACTCAGATTTCAGGCGTTAGAGAGATATTATACCGCAGAATGACCAGAAAAGAGATAAGGCCTCGTTCTTGTTGGAGGTATGCTCGCCCGTTTATACGAACGTGGGATAGGTTGTAGTTACCTATACCATACAAATGGGTGCAAATCAGTAATATCCTACTCACATGCAGGTTATAGAGTACATCCAGTTTTTAAATGAAAAGTTGCAGATGTATGAAGGATCATACCCGGGATGGAGTGAGGAGCCAACTAAACTAGTTCCATGGGTAAGTTCTGATATTTGACAGCATTTACATTTTTCCTCTCCTTTTGTGAACAGCGTATTCGTGGCCTATGTGTAAGGATTGTTTTTTGGATGGTAAATAAAGGTTCATTCATTTCTTTTCTTATTAGTGGATTATCTCCAGCTCATGTGTAGTGAAAATATAAGATATAATGAATTTTATTTAATATTTCTTCCGGAGGATACCTGTTAATGGTCTCATCTTTTTGAAACAGAGAAATCATCACACTGCTGTAGAGAGTTTTATGAATCTGTCTCAAGTCATAAAGAGTGGCTCTGGTCTTGAAATTGCACCTGCAGAAATGCTCACAGATGCACAAAAATCAGTGGAGTCCATCTTGGGCACAGCTGCAACATACAAAGTAAGGGACTGCCCTCCTGGGTCAACTACACAAACTACTCTCATAAACACACAAATGCAACAATTTTCTCTTGTCGGGAGCAGTTGTTTACCTACCCAATCTTTGCAGGATTTTGTTTCTGATGGTGAGAACTTGGTTTCCCAGGCCCAGCCACAATTGCTACAGAGTAGGGTGATTGAGCAGGAGGAGCTAACTATTGAAAGTAAGTGTGCTGCCCCAAACAATACGCTGTACGAGCAGGGCGAGATTGAAAGTGGGTCTGTTAGCATTTCCACTGCCTATTCTCAAGGGTAAGGATCTGTGGTGAGGTTACATAGATGCCACCACCTATTGCATTGGATGTTGCATGAGCGTCAAAGTTATGTTTTATTCTCTTTTCAATCAGTTGTAAGCGACCTGGGGTGTCTCTTTCCTCTTGAAAGATTGGAAAGTTGTGTTCCAATGATTACATGACCGTTAACCCTACACGCCAACAGAAAACTTAACCCATGGTTATGATAAGCAATACTATTCATGATCATTATTATTGAAGTGTCAGTCTACTATGTTTTGAAAATTCTATACTAATATGATCTATATTCCCTTTTTTTCTGGGATGAGATTTAAGTATATATATAGTCTTGCAAGCTATCTTATTATATTCTGTTTTCAATAAAAATGTGCAAGTGTATGCTTTTGTTAGACGGATGAATATTTCATTATATCTTACTTCCTTATCTCGCTACTAAGTTACTGCCTTGTGTCAAAGCATTTATAGGAATTGCTTCACCAAGTTCGAGCCGTTCTGATCTGAGCACAAAACTACCTCTATACAATATTGCGCTCTTACTGTGTTATTTTGTTCTTTAACCAGGATATTGAATTCTCTCAACCAAGCTATGCGCTCTTCGGGTGTGGATTTGTCAAAAGCAAGCATTTCTGTGCAACTCGATGTTAGAAAACGATCACCTGGTGCGCTGACTGCCGTGGCAGCCAGTTCCAAGGTATCTCAACAGCTTCAACTAAACTTTTTTGAAGTCCATTCTTCACTGCTGCACCTTTTCTCACAATAATTTGTTTCTCTGTGGGTTGGTGCTCTAATTTAGACGCCATATTAGAGATTGGTTACGAGTAACTATCACTCTGGTATACATATCTAACGATTTCTTACGGTGTTACAGGATGAATCGTACATAAATGAGAATTCTGAACAAGCTCATAAGAGGCTTAGAACATAAATAAGGGAATGTATCACTGCTCTTCTTTGGTTCATTTTTGTTGCCTTGCTGAGTGAGTTGCTGGTTTGGAATTTCAGTTTCTGAAGCTAACTGGGTTTAGATCAATGGTGGGTTTGGGTTGCAAGGTCACCGGTGCTCATCCTGGTAAGAGAACTGTTATATGTATATTCTTTTTGTAATTGTCACTGAACAAAAACACAGGCTTCCATGCATGTATTGAGAAGCTGTAATTTTTTATCTATGGGGAAATGGGTTCCTCTAAAGTTTAAGGGGCAGGGAAAATGGCAAAAACATGTCTATAATGTTATGGGAACTTTAAATTCTTTTGTGCAAAATGTATGTAAATAACGAAATTATCCTTATCCTTAACATTAAAAATTATTTTTGAAAAAAAAAATTCTTAAATTTTTTGTAAAAACATCTTTTAACTAAAATTTGTATAATAAAACATTGTTAACAAAGACAATTATTGTGATAACAAATCTTCCATATATTTATTGCTAGTAATTTTGAACAACATAATAAAAGATCAACAGTTCTACCAACATGCATAACACAAACTTGAATAGTTATAAAACAACTTTATACTGAAACTCCATTACTTACATCCTCCCACCCATCCACCTGGTTATCATCTCCAACGATACCTGGGGCTGGTCTTTTGGTACCTTGTGGCCAGCAGAGTGAACCTTGAGGAAACTCAACGGGCCATAACTCCTCAGCACCCCTGCCTCCACCCCGTCCACCACAAACGATGTGTTGGGAGTCGTTGCATATCCCTCTTTGCCCCACCACTCCATCTTTTCCACCCATCTCGCGTTTCCTACAAACATTATATTATGTACACGCTCATGATCGAAAAAGTATAGGAATGATATTCCTTATGATAAACTGAGGACTTACCCAGCCAGTTGCAGAGAAGGTCGAACTCTCCTGCGTATATCAAAACTCTGATGTCATCTTCAAGCAGTGCAGGAATACCCACATCGAGGTTTCTCATCACGTCGAACTTCATCGCCTCGAACACGCCTTCATGACTGTCTGTGGTGAAGCGCGTGTTCCCCACCCCAAGACTGTGCTTCACAATAGGTTCGTTTAAGAACCTCTCCAGCACCGAGAAGTCCTCGGTGCAATTCGCCCCTGACTGGCATTTCCTCCTCACATCATATGGCTGCGCGAAACAACATTAATTATTATTATCAAACAATCAATAGCATGTTTGATCTTGATTAAACTTGCTCACTTACGTTGCTGGCACTTATGCTTGAAATAAATCTGATAATGGTATCGCAGTATATATTAGCATCAACGCAACTTACTCTGCCGTCACGACCTTATAAGATACAACGATTTTAGGTTACAATAACCAATATCAAAATGATCGTATAAAGAAATATAGAAACTTAGTTATTTACATTTCGATATGGATTGAAGACAAGCTGGATTGAACACATTTTTAACCTCGTCGTAAATGGACTGGTTAATGATTCTCATCTCCTTTGCATAGTCACCGAGTGAACCGTATTGGATCTCGGGATTTGTCCAGCCATTTCCTATGGCCAAACCCTGTGTAATTGGATATAAATTTTTTGATGTTTTAAAATAGATAATAGAATTAAAGTTACTGCCAAATAATTAAGATTGTTTAATTTACCTTGAGATTCACATGAATCCCCTCTTTGGCCTTGTTCCCCGTCTGAATGCGGGACGCAAATGCCGGGATATAATGCCCGGCATATGATTCGCCCGTAATGTAGAAGGCATTTCTGGTCAGTCCAGGGTTTTCTTTGAGAAATGCCTGATATTTTCAGTTTTGGAGTCAATTTCGTCATTTTATAAAAATACACACAATTAAAAAAAATACAACGCATCACCATTTTGTAAAAGTTTAACCTTTTTGCAATTTTCTGTTTTTTTTTATAATTAATCTGATTAAATTATGTATATCTTATCAACTATAATAAGTTGATTGTCTGAGTGCACGAGCTTCTCTCCCATCACGGGTGAGAACGTGGGTTCCGTAAAGGAGCGTTCGAAACTCTTGCATGTGAGGTACTGCCAACGTAAACTCTCGCAACGCTTAAACTCATCCGCCGACGAAGAGGAGGATCCCTCGTCCTTGGGCAAAGTACATGCCGAGGTTCCCAAAAGATACAGACAATGATATATATGACTAACCTGTAAGAATGCATAAAGGTCATTGCTGACGCAATCTTCGTCATGGCATAGGTCCTTCTTGTCAGCCAGAGAACTGAACCCAGTTCCAACAGGTTGGTCGATGTATAGCACATTTGATTCCTAATCCATTGAAGAGCCTTAGTTTGTATTATAAAAATGATTATTTGTCTTTACGTTTGTGAACAAATATAGGTTATTTATGTAGGTTAGGGTGGACACTTTAGACTCGAAACCGGCCCGAATTGAAAAGGCAAACCAAAGAGTCGGAATCAAACCATTTCAGATTTGGTTCCTATAAATTGGTAACCGATGGGTTTGGAGCCGGTTGGTCTAATTCTTGAGCCGTGCCCACGTTTCGGACCGAAACCAAACTGGTCAAAATCGACCCGACCCAAATCCCTTGGCTCGGGAAACCAAACTTGAAACCATTATGTGAGAAATGGTTCAGTTTTGGATCCATTTCTGACTGTTTCAGTTCAGGTCCTACTCGGTTGAAACTGATTAGTTTTCAATCTTGAATAAATACTTGATTTTTGAGTTAAAACAGACAAAGTTGAGCCCGATTCATAAGAATAAAAAACTTCAAGCTCACATTTAAAAATATACCAACGAAAATTAAATGTTAAGCTTTAAATTACCATAACCAAATCAAAATATAAAGTCTGCAAACAAAATAAAACTAAAAGAAAAATAACATATATTATCGC
>JAYMTP010007144.1:0-11317 GCA_036897365.1 Geranium brycei | reverse complement strand
AAAGGTATTTTAGTCATTTAATAAATTTTGAAAGTGAAATATTTAAACAACTAAAATAACCTTGTATTTAAAAAATAAAAAAATGAAAAAAAAATTATTTGTGTAACTTAATTTTTTTAAAAAGTTTTATGGAATAAATAATAAAAAACTGATTTGAATACATACATTTTTTTAAATAATTTTTTTAAAAATTATTAAAAAATAAAAAACGTTGTAAAAGTGGTTTTTTTATTTTTAATATTTTTTGTGAAAAACCCATTTTTAAAAAAAATGATTTTGAAATTATTGTTTTATTATTTATGTGATAAAAATATTTTTTTAAAAAAGTTCAAAAGATATATTTTTTGAATTTTTTTAATATAGGGGTATTATGGACATTTTACATCAAACTTAACTCTGTGATGGACGGTGCAACTAAACGAAACCATACAGTGGTGACGTGCAACAAAAAAAAGTAAAAGGTAGTGTGACATGCAAAAGTTGCATAATAGATGATAGTAATCAGGAATTTCCCCTTAATTAAATTTTAAATTTCAAAAACTTGTATGGGCCCTTAAACGTTGTTTTCACGATCACAAAATCGTCATATTTGATATAGCTTCGTCTAGACCTCTTACGAGTTTGATTCTGAGCATGTATAAAAGAGTTATGCCTATTTAAAATCAAATTACGTGTTTGGGGTTGTTTATTCTGTTTCTCGGGCTCATTCTTACTTTTCTTCGTACTTGACTGACTCATAAAATCTTCAAAATGGCTTGTCCCTCGTCATAATGACCTCTTTATGAGACTGGTTATGGACGTTGTTTGTGTAACTAGCGGTGAGAAAACGGTGAGAGCCACAATAATGGCTCTATTTTTGGGCGACTAAGAGATTCATTTCCATCATCAGAGCTTTTTCGAATTTTGTCTCTGACTATCGGTTGCACCGATACAACCTGAATCTAATAAATTTTCCCTGGATTAACCGCCTGGTGGAGGCACCGCTAGAGTGTCTCCTAGAGCGGAAGCTCAAAAAGTAGTCATACTTTAAAAGAAAATCATATTACATGAATGCGCCTATTCCTGTAACAAGGATAAGGCTTTATTGGGGACGAATTTTAAGGCTTAAGGCACGGTCTTTTAGGTTGAAATCGATCGGTTTTGCTTGAATTGACTGTTACCGCCTCACTCCGCGTTCTCTTTTCCTCCCCCATTCTTAAATTTCTTCTGAGACGTGATATGGTTTAGCGATTTCATTGGACTCTGACAAACAAATACCTCAAATTTGGGGCTTCTCTTGGACTGGATCGAAATGGTAATGTCCTCTTTGAAATCCTCGATGAGTTCCCATCCGTTGATGACTTCATGTTTGTGGCGGGGATTTGACGGAACGAGTCACCAGAAAGTGTGCCGAAAGTATTGGACTAGGAGTGACACACACTGAAAATTAGAAAATTATAGAGGTATTAAAGGATGCTTTTGACTTTTTATTTTATATTTTTGTTGGATTGAACGAAATTTATTATAAAAGTATTAAAATTAAATTTCATATGTCCTAAGAGCAACTCTAGAGCCCCAAGAGTATTAGCCAATTATAAAGAAAAGTCAATATCTTATCGCCATCCAACTCCGACGCAAGTCTCAAAAATTTGATTAATTGTCACATCAATACAACTTTTCAATCTTTTAATATTAAAATAATTTATTTAATTCATTTGCAAAAAAAGAAATGAGTGAAATAAAAAATATATTTTTTATTTATGAGGACTTGCTCTATTAGATTATAATATTAATTATAGGTGCATTAGGGTTTCCTTATTTTATATTGTATTAGGTTGTCTATTTAATTTGGTTTATACCCTATATAAAGGGCTCCCCTATTGTATCAAGAATAATAAGAATAAGAATATCAATAATAATATCAAAGTTAACTAATGCACCTATGATTAATATTATAATCTAATATGCTCACTATAGAATGGCCCAAAAAATGGGAATGAGGATGAGGTTTTGGGGTTTGGGTTAGAGTTCAAAATCCCCAAATTTCAAAAAATGTGGGGTTTTAGGGTTTGGTTGGAGTTGGTCTAAAAGGACACCCCAGCAGTGAAGCATTATACTATTTGTGACGAGGTAGAATGTAACTTTTAAAGAATTTTTTCATACACAAATAGGCATAGCAAAATAAAAGGATGGGATGAACATAATCAATTAGAGCTTTGAAGGATGAGAGAGGCAACAACTTTGTTGAAGATTAGATTGTTTCTTGCATTTCATATATGCCAGAGTAGGGTTGTCCATTGGGTCGAGTCGGGCCAACCCGTCCAATTGGTAGTCGGGCCTCGGCCCATAGACCGGGTACCCTGCCCGGTTGGTAGTTGTCGGGCCTCGGATTAGTCGAGTAAACTAAATCAACCCGAAACTCATTGGTCCTAAAAAGCTCATTGTCTTCCGTTTGAAGCTCATTTATGATCAACCTAAAATGAATTTCTTAACTTTTAAAAACTTTAATAATATTTAAATATTTCTAAGAGTACACCTCAACTGCTGAGCCTCACACTATTTGTAAAAAGGTTTTGGTTTGAACTCATTTGAAAGAGTGGGGTTGTTGTAATATTTTCAAAATAATAAATAATTGAACATATATTCATCACAAAAATTTACTGAATTTGAGAAGGTGAGTTTTTAATTCCCAACAGATGTGAGACTTCAAATTGAAGGGAAAAGCCGAAAAGCATAAAAACCAGCGCTTCAACTTCCGCACATGAAAACATAGCACATCACTCTATGGTTTATCAGCCCCTTTGTGGAGTTTGGGCTACTACTTGGTTGGGCCACGTAGTCGGGTCGTTGGCTGGCCTAACAATTCTAGCTTTGGACATGAGCCCCGCCCGACCTTCACTCGGTGAGCAAAACTGAACTCGTTTCTTCACCTATTGTTGTGGAGTTGGGTGGCCGAGTCAGTCGAGTTCAGATGAACATACGAGAGAGAAACTTCTAGTTTTATTAAGTCTTTTTATCTTTATTTTTTTAAAATATTCTTAGTGGTGATTATTGAGTTGTAAGAGAGTTAATGTAGGCATCTAGAGTCTTACATGTGATCTCTATATCATTCTTCGTTTTTAAACAAACAATTCGTCTTCATTCTGATATTTCCCAACATCTATTATTGTCATCTAACCTAAGACACCTCTGCTGCATATTTGTTCTCACGACCCATGAACTACTGGTTGAAGCACCAAATAGGATAAAATGTTTGTTCTAATATTTATTGATCATCATTCTAAACCGTAACAAAATAATTTCATATTATCGAAAAATAGTTCAAGCATCAAATGAAAACAAAATGAATTACTCATGAGACTATTTTGAAACAGTTTTCATGTATATATATGTGATCTATATGTTTTGTAGCCATGGTAACGCAGTCTCAAACTCTTAGCTGCATAGGCTCCTCTGGTTTGATTACATTTGTGTTCCTCACAATCGGAGAAATCAATTTCCATACTACATGAAAAAATCAAAATTAGTTGTAGCCGTTTAGGAAAATGAAATCAAATGCTTGTGAGAACAAAATGATACTTACGGTATACAGTTGCTGCAAACCACTCATTCACAATTTTGACCCATGTACTTGCCCATCCCTTGTCTATGCTCCACCTGAAACCATATGTATTATACCACATCACAAAGAAGATGCAAAATCATGTCTTGTATCTTACTTGGTTGCAGAATGGTCGAGGTTCCAGCTGATGAACAACATTGCAAAGTACATGGCCCCCAAAGAGAACACTAAGTGAAAGAATCCATAACTGTATGGAACATCATCCTCTACTACAACTTCATCTTTGCGGAACTGCAAATCATAACAGTTCCATTTCTAAGGACTCTCACCTCATCATTTTTTACTGAGTCAAACGATGAGTTTACCTGAAATGACTGTGAATCTATCCCAGTGGAAAATGTTGCCATTACAGTTGCACATATCCCAAACATGAAGCTCTAAACCGCATAAGAAAACAAAGACACAGACGAGGAGATCAATACAAGAATGCCTGTAGGTGCATAACAGCTGACAGACAGAAGGTTGAGTCTTACAAGTATGGTGGTCCAATCAGTATGTCCATTCCCTTGCTCTGGTGCACATTTTGCACTGGCAGGCTCACTGAAAACCATACCATACCATAACCACAAACTACAATTAGATTCTATAATTAATCTGGCATGCACATGAGGCATCTGATCAGTTATTTAAGTAGTAACCTTCTGATAGCAGACCAACACATGAACACAATGTAAGATGCCATAATTCCAGATGACAAAAGACCTCGATTAACCTTGGAGTGCAAGGATATAGCCATCATCACAATAAGCAGGATCACAGTCCATGTAATGAAAAATATGTTGAGATAGCAACATGCTCTTGGGGCATACACCGGATATATCACCACTATGCCACATATTGAGCCTATGTAACAAGTTGTAGACATGAATAACCCGAGAGAGCAACTACAAGACGGTAGATACATTGGTAAATGTATATGTAAACAGAAAATCAATATATATGGTATTATAGCTCATTATATGCAACCAATTCTACTATACCTTGCCTTCTTGTCCTCGTCGGGCATCCAATAGTTATTCCACCAAGTTGTTAACTCAATTACACTTACGAGTTGGAGAACCAAAAAGATCCTGCACCATAAGTAGACCTACATTCGTTACCATATGTTCAACAACTTAACCACATGAAACTAATTTTCTATCAATGTCTCTTAGTTCATAGTTTTCAACTACAAGCATATAAATGAAGATCACATTATTACCCTCCACCAATGCGAGCAATTTCACCTGCAAGAAACATACAAGTGAAGCTTAATATACAGCCTTTCACTGACAGAAGTTTAAAAATGTCCAAGAGACAATATTTCATAAATACTCAGTGTACCATATAGTTGAATAACATGTGCATCGAAGAAGAGAGGAATCGCTATTGATATGATTAATAAGAAAAACTTCAATCCCCACCATCTTGAATGCCAGCTACTCCTAGCTTCATATAACTTTCTTGTTCTTGTTGTAGTCACAAACATTAAAAAGAAAAATATCTGAATCATACGTCAAGGATGCTAATTACTATGACATAAATAAAAAATAAATTTAAGGTTTGACGATAATGATTGAGCAAAAGATACAAAGCATCCTAAGCTGACTCGAAGAACCCCTAATGTATGCAAACAATCACGTCCTTCAATTCCACAAGCTCTTAAATCTGCAAAGAAGCTCTCTGTTAAGTTCACATCTATTAGAATAAAATGAACATTTCTTGGGAGGATCAGAAAATGAAGCTAAGAACAAGTACAAATTTTCCATGCACATACAATGGAGCTGAGGTAAGTACTTTTGGCCATAGTCACGAACGAACCAAGCACCAAGATTCACAAACAAGAAGATGATGCCATACGAATAACGCGCCTGCAGTGACTTCTTCTTCTCTGCAAGATAATCGAACCTCTTCTGCCCCGATGGTGCGCTCTCTTCCACCCAAGGAACAACATTGGAGCTACCTGGCCTATGCACTGATCTGGCTTCACCTGCTGCTGCACTCATGCTGCAAATCTTGAAACACTAGTAGATGTAATCAATGTATTTACTAATACGCCACTCTTGCATTTGTCCCAACATTTATAATGTGAGCTGTGACAGTAAATCCAAAATCAGATTATCAATAAAGTAGACTAATTTGCTGGCTGCTTCTCACATAACAAGACTTTTCCAGAAGGTGACTGAGACTGGCATATACCCTCAAGATCATGTTGAAGAAAGGTCAAACTTGAATCAAGATCAAGTTATGACAATTACCTACTCCTATCATTTCTTGTTTATTGTTTCTGTCTTCGAAACACGTACACAACTAATTCGAGACTTAAGTTGTTTTAGAACTCGTGTTACAAACTATACACCTTTAACACATAACAAGCAGTAAATCTGAATAGAATGCGATAAAATCTCCAACATAAGACGAAAACTACACAAAAAAAAACACAGAACCACGTTGTTGAGCAATCCTAAAAATGAACATGACAGCAATAAAGACATAAGACAGGAACCGAATGAATGGAGACTCTAACCTCTTTTTAAGAAATCGACCGCATGTTGAAGAAAAACTCCTCAGAAATAATTGAATCAATGATTTGGTCACTCCTTACAAGAACCCAGAAAAAGATAGACTGATAGCCATTTGGTCCTTAAAAGTCATGCTTTGGTATACTTTTTGTGAGTCTCATTTTACACACTAAGTTAACACATTCTTGATTACTTGGTCACATTTATAAGGTACCGCGAGCTTCATTATTTTAGTCTTTGGTTCTCTCTTTTTCCTTCCTTGTTCTGCTCATCACTTTGAATCCAATAAAAACCAGTAAACATCAATATTGTCCGCGCATACAGCTCATCGCTATTAAGCTTTCTTCTACTTTACAAACTGTTACAGGTTACTTTAATCACAATGCAAAACAAAAGGCTATTCCCAAGATACAAAATTTTCCTCCAAGAATTGGACAAAACATTTGCAAGATAGTAAAGAGCATCCTATTTTATCATAGTAGCTAGCTATAAACTATAAATTATTGCTGATACACTTAAGTAAGAACATTCTAAATTTATTATGGTATAGATCTTGCTTCAGTACTTGTGAGAAAGGGACAAATCAGAGCCAGCTTCGGACGAGTGATTCACACTATACTTTGTAGCTTATTTAATCAAATGGGGAAAAGGTTTGAAAAATGGTGTTTTTGACGAACAAGACTGAAGATATAGACAAGCAAACGAAGACAGGTTAGGTTGCTCCTGTCCCTGTGGGGACCATGACAAATTCATGTGACCGTTGGAAATTATTTTGTGCCATTCAAAAGTTTTAATTCATATTCCAATGCTTATTTGACCAAGTAACTCATTGCTTAGATTAAGGGTTTAATAAAATGTCACCAGTTCATATGTAATATGGATCATAGTATAATATGCACGTCAAGAGAGGTGTTAGATTTAGAATATCTGAATTATTTATCACTAATTAATCATTTTAAGTCTGCCACTTATTCTCTCGAAGTTTTAGGTATGTACTCCGATGTAAATGAATAACTAAAAGTCAACATTTCAATTTTGGATGTGAACATATGATTTTTTTTATTTTTTTGGGTCAAATTTCATATTTAGATACAATGCAAATTAATTACACCAAACTCAAAACCTACAAAGTTATGGAAATTTTGGAGGGTATTCCAACCATACACACACCAAATGACCAATGTGAGACATACACAAAAACCATGGGTTAAGTACAAGTTAATCCAAAAACAGTGATTACTTGTACATTCTCACACCTATATACAATGTATGTATCAGATCAAAACTATGTAGTTGTCCAAACATGACTGGTTCAAGGCCTCATAATTCCATGCTTGTTCCTAATATAGCCTTGCACTTTCCTTTTATGGCTGTTTTGTTTTGGCATCATCCTTCTCTCTCCCTATTTGGAAAACTTCTTTTCTCAACAATGTATAAATTCTTGATGTATTGCTTCTTGTTAGGAATTTTTAAGTATTATTTTGAGTGATTCAGTGAACATGGAATGACATTGGGTTAGCCGGTTAGGTGTAGTTGGTATGAATGAGAGGGAGCCTTATTTTCTATACATCCCTTTTTCTTGTCTTGATAATATACTTCAAGTCTTGAAAGGGGTGTTCTAGGAACACCCTGATAATTAGAAACACAATCTTCTATCATTCACCAATTCAATTGGTCCTTTTTCATGTCAATTTAAAATGGTAAATTTGGCCCTCAAACTATTGAGGTCATCTCCAACCAGCCCAAAATACAACATGCATATTCCAACCGGTCCTCATATTCCCAAAACCATATCTCCATTTTATGGAGAAGCTACAGCAAGTCCCCAAATAGTAGTTTGCATATTTGAAATAATATTATTTTATTCTGATCCAACTTTTATTACTAAACTTCAAAAAGGAAACAATAAATAAAATTGGAATTATGGGTGTTCATCGGGTCGGGTTGGATGGACCCGGCCGATTTTAGACCCGACTCGGCCCATGTCGGGTCCAGTAAGTCAGACCCGAGACTCGACTCGGCTTGGCTCTCGGGTGGTCTGATTTGGGTGACTCGGGTTGTCGGGTGAGTAGAGTTCAACCCGACTGACCCAATGGACCCAAAAACATGAGCCCATTACACAAATTAAAACCCTAAATTTGTATATTAAACCCCAAATTATTCCCCACTATGAAATCAGAAACCCTAAATCCCAAAAATGTATCCCAAATTTCAAACTGAATCCCTAAATTTCCAAATTAACCACTAATGTGAACTCCGAACCCTAAAGCCCTAAATTAACCCCAATTTGAAATCATAAACCCTCAATCCTAAAATTGAATCCCCAATTTCAAATTGAAACCCTAAATCCCCAAATGAACCCCCAATTTGAAACCCGAACCCTAAATCCCCAATTTTAATCCCAATTTGAAAGTAAAACCCTAAATCCCCAAATTAACCCCAATTTAAAATCTGAACCCTAAATCCCTAATTTTAAACCCTAAATTCACAAATTCGAACTAAAATTAACCCACAAATATATGATAAGGGGACCCTTAATCGAACCTGAACCCTAACCCTAACCCCCAAAACAAAAACCTCAATTTCTAATCCCGAATTAAAATTAAAATTGAAAACCCAAGAAGAAAATCAAGAAGATTCAAAACCCTAAAATCATACTAACCCCGAGACAACGAATCAACAAATAATCGTAGCTTGAATATCCGTTGGAGAATTGAGTCGTTGGAGATTCTCCTCTCCACCATCGCTTATAAACTAGTGGTGTGGTGGCAGAGAAAAAGCTCCTCCAACAACTCATTTTGCAACAACTACTCAGCCACCTAATCGAGCCGTTATGAGAGACAGAGAGTAGGGTGAGAAGAGACAAGGAAGGGTTGATGGACGACACGAGAGGCTCTAGGGTTTTGGAGGTCAAAGACTGAGGAGGAAGGAAGAGATGGGTTGGTGAATGCGAATTGAGAGATGGGTGGTGTGGTGGTGGAGCGCAGATTCGATTGCTCTTCGCCGGATAAACTAAATGACAATTGCAAAAGTGCGATAAACAACCCATTCATGAGCTTTCGGGTGTTTTAAATGGTATCGGCTTCCTGTTCGGCCACGATTCTATCTTCTCAAAGTACTTGATTGGGACAATGCCTTTGAATCCTTCTGTTAGTATCACTTCGTTGTCCGAAATGTAGATCTTCATTCCATCTGCAATTACAGATAATAGTAAGAAGCGTTCATTTGTTATTCATTCATGATTTTCATAATTTAAGCACAAGTATTAGTATAGTTCACCAAAGATTGTACTCCATACCTTCCAGAGCTTTTTTGGCATCGAGAAAAATCAAAACTTCAACATCACGTCTCATACCTGGAAGAATTAAAACCATCAATGAAGAGTGAAATAATATAATTTCTCAATGCACCAAATAATTTAATCCAAACCATTATAATTCAACACTTGTCATTAAACTAAAGTTAGTCGTAGAGATATAGAAGGGAATTTTCAAAAGAATTAAGTTGTAAATAGACAGCCGACCATCTGGAAAGGTGAATCCTACCAACCGCTAGCAAACTTGTCCCGGGAGAAGTCCTCAATTAAAAAAAGCTAGTCTTGCAAGTAATTTAGACGATGCAGTATCTGTTTCAATCAGATGTACGTACACAAGAATTTCACTAGCCAGGCTATATATGATTAAGACAGTCATTCTTTGGATATGGATAGGTTAATGAAATTGTCCACATAATGATCCCATTCCACCGGTTGAACTCATACAATTATGTTATTACGTAGTATATTGGCTCATTTTTTAGGCAACGATCAAAATGTCGGAGACGAACTATGCAACGGAAGATGTCGAACGAAATCTCAAAACCCGGATGAATACGATGTTAAACCAAGGGGAAGATTTGACATTGACAGTGAAAGCTCTTACTAAATAACAATCTAACAAGTTTGCTATACAAATAAAACCACTTAAGTACTTAACCGTGCCTTCACAAATCACTAATTTTGAATATGCAGACAAACAAGTATTAGCAGCCAAATAGGACCATTGTCAACAATTGAAGTTAATATGTATTTGTGTAAATTTACTATAGAGATCAATAAATTTGGGATTGCTCATCTAGTTTATTTATGGGTTTTATTTTGTCTCTATTGTCCTCCCTTAGGTTTTTTGTTCTTAATTATCTTCTTTTTAGGGAGATGGAAGTGTTGATGACATACACGCAGCAGCAAAATCAAGATTTATGACAGAAAATAAAATTATGAATAGTCAAAGGGGTCTTCTCAAACATCGTACCACTAATTACTTCGCCGTCTCTTGGCAAGCCACGCGAGAAGTGCACATGTAATCTTGTCATTCGCTTTAAACCAGACTCCAAAATGGACTTCAGATTCTTACTATAGGTCCCATGAACACACACTGTGACATGGAAGAAACAAGACAAGTATTAATTACCAATCGAAACATTTGCCTGACAAGACAAGACAGATGAAAACATTTGCTCGAAACATGTGAAAATGATTTACCCGGAATCTCTTCAGCTAACAGAATTGGTTTTAACAAGCTTTCAGATTCTACAATCTGCCAAACATAAAACAGACCATTTATAAGTGCTTCAAATACTCATTGAAATGCGCACTCAAACACGTTGAATATGATGGGGACAGAGAGGAACTTGAAGATGAAAATAATGACTCCGCGAAAAAAACAAAATAAATTGTATGATGTCTTCTATAACGATTTGAATATATGCATTTCAAGTATCAGAGACGTATATACATACAAGTGCACTGCAATCCTGCACAACGTCTCAAAATAAACACAAACACTGTGGAGTTCTGAATTCTTTAAGTTATCCAAATGCTAACTTGAAATTCACAAAATATTATGTTTTTGTCAACAAGATTAAAATCCTAGCCAGTTAGCTATGTAACATTCACATTCTAGTTGATCCATCAAAAGTCTCAGTACTATTTTTTAAGGAAGATATTAACAGATTCAAATAAAGTTTTTAAAGTCAAGAAGCACGTTACTATATGAAAAGAGTACTACTCCTGATTTTTAACTATAACAAAGGCTGAAATCACAAGATCATTCTGGTTAAGCCAATCACATGCGAGCAGATATGCTACATCAACAATTCACCACACATACAGTCATCAGAAGGGTTTAGTACATAACTATTAACTTTTGAACAGATATAATTGTATCCATGCAGCATT
>JAYMTP010007143.1:0-11320 GCA_036897365.1 Geranium brycei | reverse complement strand
TTTATAAAATAAATATATTTATTCATATTAAATAAAGGGAAAATTACAAAAAGTCTCCTTATAATTATTTGTTTTTGTAAAAACTCTCCCTCACCCATGTTCAAATTTGCACGATTTGCGCAAATCCGTGAAAACTCACGGAAGTGTCACCTAAGTGTTGGACGTTTGAGTTAGCACGTGTAGGGGTGGGCATGAGGTGTAGAACCGGATCGAATCGGTCAAAAATCGGACTGGACTGGACTCCTTGGTTCTCTAATTTAAGAACCAAAACTGAAACCGTAACCTGCGGTTCTCTGGTCACGGTTCCGGTTCGGTTCAGATTCGGTCTCCGATTTCGTTGTCAAAGTGCCCACCCCTAAGCACATTTGAATTAACACTTAAGTACACTTTTATTAATTTTCTCAGATTTATATAGATAGTGTAAAAATAAACATGAGTAAGAGAGAATTTTTGCAAAAATGAACATAAATAATGGAGAGTTGCTGTAAAAGTACAATGAAGAGAGAGTTTATGAAAAAAAACATAATTATAGAGAGACTTTTTCACCATTTTCTCTTAAATAAATTAGAAAAAGTACAAAAATGAAAATCCTACTTAACCAAGCTTACTGTAAGAGAGATGAGCTGTGGGCCCAACTGCCAAGTATGGATGCAGAGAAGGAAGCGTGGAGACACGTGTATAGCATATGGCGTGCCCACACCACACACGCGCCATTACCATAACACTTGATGACAAATTACCAACGGCATGAACTATACCCTTCTTTTATTTCTCCACCCTTTTCTATTAGACCAAACACCGTTTCTATTTAATAACTACACCAAGTCTTTGTTGCTTTGCCTTGTACTATCTTCTTTTTGTTCTTAGATGCAACTTTCAACATAATTTCATTAGATTTCAATGGGACCGACAAAAACTTCAAAATCACTATTATAATTTAATATTTTAAACATATGTCATGTTCATTTAAATTTATAATAGTTGATGTATATATTATCACAATTAATTTCAATAATCATACCATTTGTTTCTTAAAGAAAATTAGACATAATAAACTTATGCATTTTAAAGTGATCCCCAATAATAAGTAACTATGTAAATATTAAATAGGTTATACGTGTAAGAAATCAAATATTTAGAATGGTTTTGTTTATTTGAGCTTTAAAATAAGAAAATATTGGGGAAGGTTCTATTTTTGACCCCACAATTCACTCAAAAATTGTGATGATGGTAATTTGTGAGACAACCAAACTGAATTAGAAAAAATGTATTAAAAAGGTTAGTTACACTTTATAAATGACCGATTTTACAGTTTATTACACGTATTACAAAAAGTTTAATTTCAGATTTGTTAATTGTGTTTTTTACAATTTGCTTTAACACTGTTAAATTTTGAACGGAAATTTTTCTAAGTGTGTAAAAATTCTAAATTACCCTCTACTATTCATCAAATTTTCAAACAAATGACATCCATTTAAATTCCTAAAATTTTAATTTCTCTCTTTAGGTGGAAGACTCTCGATAATGGCCGGTCGAAGGGGGCTCGAGAACGATGAGAAAAGTCCGGGGAGGGGGAAGGTTTTTCAGGCATAGAGCCGGCAAGAAAACTTGGGTTTCGCCATAGAACACATGTGATTTTGCCAGAGAATTTTCTAGACCTACCTTCCCTGGCTAGGTTTAGTCGGAGAAGACATGGGTTTCCAGCGATTTTTTGGGCTCTGTGAGTTCTCTTTGGAAAACTTTCATCGCACACTGCTGGCAACAAATTGATACGATGATGGCTACAAAATTAAGTAGAACGATATGAATTTGAATATATTTTTGTAGTTTCTTGGGCTTGAAGATTTCGATTGAAAAGGTGTATGAATGGATGAGAACAATAAGCTATGGGTAGAGAATGATGTAGGATTTCGAGGAATACAATCGCCACTTAGCCGGAGTATAGGCTAAGATAAGATCTTTACGCCCAACCTAGATTCCTCGGCCTAAGATGATAAGTAAAATAAGACAAAGTTTCAAGCAGAAAGTTATAATTTTTATTCACTCAAATATGATTTTTCCAATGGACAAAACCCCTTTAAATACATGAAATTAGGAAATAAAAACTAACAACTAGAAAAAGAAACAACAAATTGGATACTAGGAAATAACAATTTGAAAAATAAATTACTTAGGATATAAACCACTTATTCTAGAGGATAGAGATAAGGAAATATGAAATAGACAATTAAAAAGGGTTATACTCATGTGCTTAAATTTCTTAATGCTCCTGCATCACAAATGTTGAAGAATTTTTGAGGTCTCCGACGATTTTCAGGACTATGTGAGTTCTCTTCGGCAAAAACTTTCATCGCATTTTTTATTTACATTCCGGCTTGAGCTTCTGGTTTTTTTTTCACGCAAGACCGGTTGGATTTTGGGATGTTCTGACCAGAGAAAATGGTAAGAAGGCGTGGGTGAGAAATAGAAGAGTTGGAGAAGATGTGGACATTTCTGTCATTTAAAAAATTAACAACAAAGTAAGTTCAATTGGACGAGCAAAGTGTAAAAAGAAACACAATTATCTAATGAATATTATCCTTTTATAATAAATATGGTAAATAGTAAAATCGATTTTGAGGAAATTGTAATTAACCCGTAAGTGTAATAGCAAAGGGACAAATGATAACAGCGTTGGGTTCAGTACAACGTCTCCATCTGCGGCCGTGGCACCCAGATTTATTCATCATCTATGTTTTAATATGAAGTAGTTATTTATATTTAAAAATTGGCTCCAAAGAGACCCACAGCAGAGAGGAGGCACATAAATTCCTCAGCTCCTCCAATGCCAATCCTTCCTTTCTCCCCCCTCTCCGCCTCTCCTCACGGCGGCTTCCGGCGCTTCTTTCACTGTACCAGCCGCGGATGGAGCCTCCTCCTGAGCCCAAACCAGGAGAGACCTCTTCATTTCCTGGTTTCAAGCTCGCTCAACATCCCACTCTCTTGCTTGTTTACTTCCACAAGGCTCTGCGCGAGGAGCTCGCCGCTCTCCACCGCACTGCCCTCTCCGCTTTCGGGAACTCGCAAAACCAATCCTGCCTCGCAGAGGACCTGGTTCGCGACTTTGTTCAACGATTTAACTTCCTCAAGCTCGTCTACAAGTATCACTGTACAGCTGAAGACGAGGTCAGCTCAATTTCCTACTTCTACTTTCCAATTTTGTCTGATATTGATGATTTTGTGAGGAAATAGGAAAATTCGTAGTTTTCTAGTTTGTCTGATTTGGAAATGTGATTGTGTTAGTGTATGAGAATTCTTAATTTTGTAGCAACCCAACAGATTGTTTGTTTGATTTGGAAATGTGATGATCTAATGTTTAAGTTGACTTTGAACATGATGATGATGATAGCAATAATAATCTTATTTGTTTATTCAGGAAAATGGTTCTTAAGATCAAGTGGGGTTGGTTTAGTATTTTTAATAGTTCACGCCTCATGATTGATTCATTTAGATGTGTAGAGAGATGGATAGTCAGATATGAGTAATTGATCAGGAAGATTTAGTAAATTAGCTAGGATGTTTAAAAGTTTCTCATCTACTTGACAGAACTTATAATTGAAATCCCAATGATGGCTTTGGTTAGATATATAAATTGAGAGATTTATGCCTAGTCTACGAAAATGTTTACTATATTCAATTTATAGAAATGGGGTGTTAAATTCACCAACTTAAGTTTAAAGGCTGAAAGAAATGCTGGTTATATGACTCAAACTGTCACCTTTAATGTTCTCATATTTTCTTTTGGACTGGGATGGTCTCCTTTTAACCAAACTTACTTGTTACTGCGTAGGGTGTTCATGTATACTACACATTAGTACAGCTTCATTTTTAGTTTTTTTTTGTCGCATTGTTCAAGCATTTTTTTGTTCAAGCAGCAATCAGGGTTCATCATGTTTATATTGACAGTCTATTTTCACAAGTAAATGACATTTGGAAATCCTGTAATAGCAATTATAGAAGCTTGAGACTGTTTTAGCAAGATTTTAGTTGTTGTTTTCGTGTCATCTTGACCACTTCTCAACTGCCCACAAGAAACAGAAAAAAAACCTCCCAGCTCCTAGTTTTGTTATCTACTGCAATTATTTCATGACCAGTTCATCTTATCACCTGCAATATAAATTTTACAACCCTAAAGTCTTAAATTCCTAATATTCAATTGAAATAGGCTGTTTCAGGCCAAATCTCTATTTTAAGTACTTTGTCTATGCTAGAGTCGCACATCTAAAAGATATGGATCTGGTCACCACTTGATAAACATCTTGGGCCTCCAGTGGATCAGGCTTTAACTATCTCTATCGTGCATGTGATCATATCAAAAATGGTAGTAGCCTCGGGTACTAGGCAACTCCTTATCTTAATTTACGAGGACTAATGAAGGTAACCTGTCAATCAAGTATTGGATTGTATGTTGCAGAAAACCAGATTAGGAAGATGATAACTGTGCAAATTATAGATACTAAAAGGTCACGTATGTTGGAGACACCTAGATTGATAAAAAATGCATGGACCTGTGAATTAACCAATAAAATAAGAAAGAATACTGAAGGTGCAAAGCCGGTAACTTGTGGGCACTGCCATTTTAAGTTAACTATTTGTACTTTGTCTTCTTATCTTTTATTTCATAAATGATAGTTTGTTCTCAATCATATGATTCCATGAGTTAACCTTAAAGCTCTTGACAGATTATCTTCCTGGCGTTAGATGAACATATCAAACATGTGGCGTGTACATATTCAATTGAGCATGACAGCATAGACAGCCTCTTCAATTCTGCTTCACGTAGCTTGGATGTCCTAACAGAGGGAAACGAGAGTATTTGCAACTCCAAGACACTTCAGGAACTTGTTTTCTGCGTTGGTACCATCCAGAGATCCATCGGTCAGCATATGCTGAAAGAAGAAGAACAAGTGGGCATTTAAGTTTTAATTAATAACACTTACCACGCAATTTACTTTTTATCCTATGTTAGTCCATTCATGATTTTTCTGCTGCATGCTTCATACAACTCCTACCTACTTTGAAAAGTAAGATGGTTGACAAATTCATAATGACATTCTTGATGCTAGTAGCCAATCGTAGAATTCTTACTATAGCTTTACTACATTATGGATGAGATGCAGGTTTTTCCTTTACTATTGCGGCAGTTCTCTACCCAACAACAAGTTTCACTTATGTGGAAATTCATATGTAGTGTTCCTATAGTGTTGATGGGAGAGCTTTTGCCATGGATGATCTCCTTTCTATCTCCTAATGAACAGATAGATGTTAGAACCTGCATGGAGGGTATTGTCCCTGAGGAAAAGCTTCTGAAAGAGGTAAACACTTGTCTAAATGCAGAATCTTTTCAAATAAAGAGTCCAGCTCTGACTTGTCAAAATATATTTGAAGGTGTTAACTTCCTGGCTCGGTAGCAACAACTATCAAAATTCTGGGAGCCGCTTTAAGATAACTAAAGGTGCTCAGTACCCAGATGGATCTGTAAATGTCAAGGCAATACTGAAATTAGATTCATCTAATAAAAGCTATCCCAAAGAACATTGGCATTTGAAGGAAGCGTATTGCTCCCAGATGACTGTGGTTGACAAACCAATTAAAGGCTTTCGTCTGTGGCATGGTGCCTTGAGGAAAGATTTGAATCACATTCAAGAGGAGCTATATCAGATAAGAAACTCTGGCAATTTCATGAACTTATCATCTGTAGTTGTCCAGCTAAAATTCCTTGCAGATGTCTTTTTCTTTTATAGGTAAGAACGACGAGTATTCCTTTACAATCATTTTCCTGTGTCATCTGTCAGACTTTCCAACTAATGCTCTCTGGTTTGCAGTGATTCCCTAGAAAAAATATTTTACCCAGTATTAAATGAAGTTACCAATTGCCTCCTGTCCTCCTCCGATAAGCAATTTCTTGACAAAGGACAACTTGAAGGGCTCCAGCGGGTGCTTCACCATACTTCTCATGATGAATTTGCTTCAGTCAAGCATGTGGAAAAGCTTTGCCAGCAGGTGGAGTCTTTTGCGATTGGAGTAGGCAAACATTTTGCTTTTCAAGAAACAGAGGTATTCTCTTAATCTTACCAAAGTTAAATTATTTTGAGCAATGCAGGAAATCCTTTAATCACATAACACATAATAGTAACTTCGCATCCTTATAACCAAATGCTAAGTCTAAAACTCGGAATTGGGGAGAACTTGGCTAGGTGCAAAATAAGGAGTTCTGAGAACTCAAGGAGAATTTGCAAAACTCATATTGTATTAATTAAATATTATCTATATGTATATACTCATATATAATTTATATGAAAGACAAAAATAACATACTTTCAACCAACTTAATAAGTTAAAATAATCTGTACAAAATAAAATGAAACTTTGACCAGACTTGACCGAGAGAGAACTCAATAAAACTGAACCACCAAGAACTAGTTCTAAAACTGGGTCAACTTGATTTAACACTGGAAAAGTCTTTGTCTGTTTTCCTAAATGTTACTGGTCACGTACTCGTATGGCCCATGGCATTGTGAAGCTGTTATTGACATTTTGTGGTATTCTTTGTCAGGTACTCCCCATCTTGATCACTAACTGTAGCGAGGAATTGCAGAAGCGGCTTGTGTACATGAGCCTTCAGATGATGCCACTGGGCTTGCTTCAATGCACCGTAACTTGGTTCTCAGCGTATTTATCTGAAGATGAAACGAACCAATTCCTTTTCACAATAAAGAAGGAAAACTCTTTGTTCAATGGATCTGTTTCATCCCTCATAAATAAGTGGCTCCTTATTGGAAATTGTGGTAAAGCTTCTCTTGAAACATTCACAACACTTCTCCAGGATATGGTCAAAAGTAGTTGCTGTTTTCTCTTTAAGAAAAATGAGGAACATGTTGGATCTTCTTCCTTACATTCGTTTATGCCAGAGCAGCCTTCCCCCAAATCAAGCCCAACTCTAATGGAGCCCATGTCTGCTAAAAGGGGCAAGAAATATTTGCCTTCTTCTTCATTTTCTGGTTCTCACACTATGAGCGGGACATCATACTCTGGAGGACTTAATCTGCATTTATCTTTCCCTGCAACAAGGAAGAAATCCTATCCTTTGCATGAAAAGACTTGTGCTAGTTCCATTCTAAGTGAACCTAAACCTGTGGACATCATCTTTTACTTTCACAAGGCTCTCAAGAAAGACTTGGAAAATCTTGTATTCCTTTCAGCCCAGTTATTTGAAAATATTGGGCTCCTCGGGGATTTCAGCCGCCGCTTCCAGCTAATATGGTTTCTATATCAAATCCATACAGAGACTGAGGATGAGATTGCATTTCCAGCATTGGAGGCAAAAGGAAAGGCTCCAAATATTAGCCTGTCATACACCATGGACCACAAGCTCCAGGACAGATACTTTGATGGTATATCCTCCATTTTAGAAGAGATGTCTGAGTTGCATGCATCAAATTCTACTGCTGATGTTAATACATTGATCGATAAAAAGCTAAATCATAGTCAGCTGTGTATGAAGCTCCATGATATGTGCAAGACAATGCACAAAATACTCTTGGACCATGTTCACCTCGAAGATATTGAACTATGGCCCTTATTTAGGGAGGACTTCACAATTGAAGAGCAAGAAAAGATCATTGGATCCATGCTTGGTAGAACTGGTGCAAAAACTCTACAAGAAATGATACCCTGGATCATGGACGCTTTAACACCGGAAGAGCAGCATAACATGATGCTTCTGTGGCGAAAAGCTACAAGAAGCACAATGTTCGATGACTGGCTCAAAGAATGGTGGGAGGGGTATGATGTAGCTAACGAGGAAGGTGAACCAATTACCTGTCCTTCACAGACTGAAGCAGATCTGTTTCATATCATTTCAACATATCTTTCTAAAGGAGTAGCCCTTGAAGATAAAGGCATGAATTTCCCACAAAACAATTATGCTGCTAATGATGCTGAGCCATTTGGGGAAGGCAATGCGGATGATAAATGGCTTCTTAATGATGATCATCATCATGACTGCAAAGAATGCACAAAGTTGTTTTCAAAGAACATATCCAGTGGAGTAGCTGATATTGCTGATCATGTTAATGAACCAGGAGAAGTAAATATGAAGTTCAGTCCTCATGAGCGTCTTCTGACTATGAGTCAGAAAGATCTGGAGGCTGCAATTCATCGAGTATCCCATGATTCTTCTTTGGATATCAAACAAAAGTCATTTCTGAGGCAGAACCTGCTAATGAGGTTGATAGTAAGCATTTGCTTTGTTTTATATGTTTCATTTCTTTCCCACCCTTCCCTTCTTTTGACAGCACTAAGAAGAAGATTTTTCCCCAAAAAATGATTGATATATTGAACTGTTTGGTATTATACAAACTAAAATGAGTTTAAGTAAATTAGAACCATATTGGTCAAGCTAATCTTCAGTTCACCCAGTATTGGTCAAACCTTCACAAATATATGCTGTTGGTAGGCGTTGATTTTGCAATGCATGTGCTAACCACTCTCTTCCACAAACTTGACATTCATTTCCATTGTGTTTCAGCCGTTGGATTGTCGCACAGAAGAGATCCTATTCAGAGAATGTACTCTCTAATAGTGAGGAAGAAGTTTCAGGACAATTCCCCTCTTATCAAGACGATCTCAAGGTGAACCTTGGCTGCAAACACTACAAGAGGAATTGCAAACTTCTTGCAGCATGTTGCAGCAAGCTATATACTTGCATACGGTGCCATGATGAGGTTGCTGACCATACATTGGATAGGTATGCATAGAAGGAATTAAGTGTCTGCTTTCACCAATTTCCATTGAAAATTTTCTTCTTTTCACATTGGCTGTTGCTTTGAATTTGCATTCAGGAAATCCATTACACAGATGATGTGCATGAAATGCTTGGTAGTTCAACCAATTAGGCCCTCATGCTCAACTGTTTCCTGTAATAACTTGTCCATGGCAAGATATTATTGTAGGATTTGCAAAATATTTCAAGATGAAAGGTGATTTACCTAGTTCAACCTATTTATCTTTTTCTCATTCTTCTAATATAATACTACTCTCAATGAATAGGCTATCCTCTAATATTACAAACACTCTGGATTTTAAATGCAACCAAACTTCCCACTCCTTGTTATTATCATCACTTTCTTAATTTTCTATTGTGCTCAAAATGCTTTAAGTAGCAGGGATGGTACTGAAATAAAAGTAGGTACTTTGTATTCTCAAGCATTATGACAACTCTTAGGCTGAGTATTGATACTCCATGGATCATGCGTATTTGTTATTACCTATATATTCTTTGGGAAAAAAATAGTTGTATCAAATGGCTTTTCTTGTTAGAGAAAAGGAAGTTTAATTGCAACTTATGTAGCTTCAACTACCTGCTATACATTCAAAATCCTAACATGAAATTTTGTAGGAAGGAAATCTACCATTGCCCTTACTGCAACCTATGCCGACTTGGGAAGGGATTAGGCATTGATTATTTTCATTGCATGAACTGCAATGCTTGTATGTCAAAGTCTCTCTCCGTGCATCAATGCCGGCAGAAATGCTTTGAAGATAATTGCCCAATTTGCCATGAGTTCATCTTCACATCCCCAGATCCTGTAAAGGCCCTTCCATGTGGCCATATGATGCACTCCAAGTGTTTTCAGGTACATGGCTCAACTGTTTTCTCCTTTTTCCGTTCTAGATGTTGTACAATATTCAAGTACTTATGATTCTCTTGCTGCTGCTAGGCTTACACTTGCGATCACTATACCTGTCCAATATGCAGCAAGTCTCTTGGGGACATGCAGGTCAGTTTGTATACATTCGCATGATAGTTCCTCTTCTGTTGCAACATTACAGTTGAAAGTGTTTATATTAATATGCTGCTAAATATTCTTTCACCTAAATTTACAATGTCTTTGCTTTTCATAGGAATGTTCAGAGAGCCTTAGTTTGTTCCCTGCATATTTTGTCATGTTACAGATAACACATCCTGAAATTGATAGTACTAGAAATGAATGTAGCATGTTTTGTTATAAAAAGAGAGGTAGTAAGGGTCAAAACTATCTGATCTGGTGACTACATATCATCACTCCACTAAATTGTCTGAAATGCTGGTGTACTCATGCTGTGATGTAAAATTGAAAAACGTGAAGTATGCACGCCTGGCTTTTGGGAAACACCAGCATGCTCCAAGAAAATGGAATAATTCTACAAATAAGCCTTTGATTCAAATTATAGTCTTCCAGTTTCATTCAGACACTCTCTTTATATCTTCTCAATGCAGTGGCTACACGGGTGAACTTGTTGGAAATACACAAATTGTGGCTATTTAATAGTCCATTTTATGTTAATGGTTAGAAGTTCTTTGGACTTCAGTTGCTCACGCCTGTTGTGTATTTCCCGTGCCTGTAAAAGCAAATAGTTAAAAACTTGCTTTCCCTCAAAAAGGTCTTGGACTCAGTCTTGTTGGCTGCAGTATTGCCGATAAAAAAGAGCTTCAATTTACATATGTTAGTCGTACGAGGATATGTTTGTTTGCGAAAGCTTATTAATCATAATATGTAATGCAGGTTTATTTTAGGATGTTAGATACACTGTTGGCGGAAGAGAAAATCCCTGATGAGTATTCCAGCAAAACTCAGGTTTTCCATGCTCCTTGCTATTACTTGTCAAACTAAATAATGCATTATAACTTAGAGAGTCAGTGCTCGGTATATAATCAGTTAACTATGGATCAAATTTTGCAGGCCATCCTGTGTAATGACTGTGAGAAGAGAAGTGCGGCTCACTACCATTGGCTTCATCACAAATGCTCCTGCTGTGGTTCATACAACACTAGGGTCTTATAATTGTGTGCATGTAAGTGGAATAACTTGCCCTGTCAAAGATTATATTTGCTCCTTTGAATTCAATGGAATTTTCATGTTGGAAGCCTTTTAAAGATATACTTAATTAATTTGTGACTCATGATATCAGCTATTAAGACAACCATAAAATAATATAATACGCTTACCGTATTGGAATATGAAAAAACAAAGCAGATGTTACAATTGCAGCAGAATAACCCATTTCATTCTATGGATGATTACTGAAATTCTGGTAAGACGCAAGATGTCTATCACAATGTTGATATTTAGTGATAGACAAACTGCGGATGCACAGTTAAACAAATACACAGAACAGAAACGTAAATAACACAAGATATGGTTACCCAGTTCGGTGACACCGCACCTACGTCTGGGGACACTCTGCCAGTGAAAAGGTTTCACTATATCGTAACCAATCAGAACATCCAAGTATCGGG
>JAYMTP010007142.1:0-11321 GCA_036897365.1 Geranium brycei | reverse complement strand
CAACCCGGCCTGTGATATCTATATGGCGCCCGTTCCCGGCCCGGGTCACTCTGGGTTGGGACTATGAGTGGACGGGTTGGTCCGGGTTCACGGGTTGGGCCAAGTTGTCCGGACATTTCTGCCCCCCCCTAGCCACCACAGCCACTCAGTTTGTCGCTCACTCTGTCAATAATTTTGAGATTCCAGTTTTTTGTACATTTTCCTTAAAATATGCATAGAGTCTTCCTATCTTTGTATGAATAGTACATAGGGATGGGCATGAGTCTGGAACCGAACCAGTTCAGCCGGTTAAACCCCTTTATAGGAAAAAATTTAAATTGTAAAATATACTAATTAAAACTTCTTGAACCTACTAATCAATGGTTTTGTAGTCACAGAACCAGACCTGAATTTAATTTATTCGATTCTCAATTTTCAGACTCAAATTCGACTCAATATTCATGGTTCTCGATTTTTTTATTCGGGACTGGGAACCTTTACCTAAGTAGAAATAAAAAGTAGAGCAATGGAATTCACTGTCCAATTAAAATACAAAACAAAAACTGTTGATAGCCCGATGGACAATATTTCTCATACCCATTAATGAACCAACTAATGGCAATCGATCGGACCATCCAACATGGCTCCATGGTCATACGCAGCATTAAAACCAATCTTCAACCCCTCACACATATGTGATATCACATATCTCTTCTTCGACGACCAAACATCAACAACCTTAAAAGAAAAATCAAATGTCACGGCATCGTCTCCTATTTGATCCGCAACAATGTTCTTCACGATCCAATTCTCCACGCGCCGCGTCCCCTCCAAATCAAACCAAAATAATTGTCCTTGTTGCGGCAAGACCCGATACGACGTTAGCGTCACATTGCCCATCAACACAAGTGCCCCCTTGTAGACAAGGGCCACTTGACTCTTCTCTAGCGACGGAGCCAACTTAAAGTGAACATTAAGTCCACTAAAACTAACGTTGCATTTGGCGGATATTAAGGATGGGTGATTAGAGATGTTTAAATTTAACAAAGAAATAGAGAACGATTCGAGCTGAATACCGAGGGGTATGGGAAAAACATCGTTTTGATCCAAAACGGCTATTAAAGTAAAAAATCCTAATAAAATGAAAAAAAATCAAGTGTATTGCTATTAGGGATGACACACACTCTCTTGGAAAATGGTGGTGGATAAGGATTTTGAGAGGAATGATGCTCCATTCGTAACACTTTCAATACTGTTTCCAGTGAATGCAGATTGCATATACAATATATATATAGTACCGTGAATATTATTATAGTACATATATAAATAATATGATAGATAAACATTTATGGATAACTACTATATAACTCACAAATGTGATTCATCAATCTCTTAATCATGTATTTTTATTTCAAAATTTAAATACATATA
The DNA here is from genome assembly GCA_036897365.1 of Geranium brycei. Taxonomy (NCBI): domain Eukaryota; kingdom Viridiplantae; phylum Streptophyta; class Magnoliopsida; order Geraniales; family Geraniaceae; genus Geranium; species Geranium brycei. The sequence continues at coordinate 9,911 of JAYMTP010007142.1, read as the reverse complement.
CACAATCAAAATATATCGGCAGAATATTTTTATAAATTTTGTAATATATATAATACACACAATAGTATAATGCTTGTCAAATTATGTTATTGGTATGCATCCATATCTTAAATTATCTATTATCATTTTAAAAATAAAATATACTAATATAAGTTAAGATAATTATTCGAGTGAAAATCAGTTTTTAACAACCGAAACTAAAGAACCTTATCACACCGTTGAATTGGTGAAATATTATAATTATAATTAAAACACGTTATTATCCATAAATAAATGTAATTATAATTTGCACTAGAAACGTTTTCACAGTTTTGTAATATTTATTACAATATTATTAGAAAAAGTTGGTTATCAATAACCACACTTATATTGTGATTCATCATGTACATTCATATAGACACTTTTTTACAAAATTAATGAAAAGAATATGACACTTTTTTGTAAGAATATCAAACAGCACGCCACTTTTTTTACCATTATCCCAAAAGAAAATATAAAATATAGACCGAACCGCAATTTTAAGTTAGATGAGTTACTGTTAAATCGGTTTGAAGTTGAGCGCGTGTATCAAATTGCCTAGAAGGCCCAAGATTAAAACGACGTCAGATACAGACCGTTTGAAGCACTTAAACGCGATTAAGCAACGTTCCGTGACGCGTAGGCGACACTGTCGTCGTCGTCGCATAAATTCAACCGATTCGATCCTCTCTCGCGCAATTTCCTACTTGATTCCCCAGGATCGTCACCTCAAAACCTTCCTCAATCTCGATCTGAAACCAATTCCGATCTGAGAAATGGGGAACACGGAGAGGCTGATGAATCAGATAATGAAGCTCAAGTTCACGGCGAAGTCGCTGCAGAGGCAGGCTCGCAAGTGCGAGAAGGAGGAGAAGGCTGAGAAATTGAAGGTGAAGAAGGCGATCGAGAAAGGGAACATGGACGGAGCTCGGATCTACGCCGAGAACGCCATCAGGAAGCGCAGCGAGCAGATGAACTATCTCCGCCTCTCCTCTCGCCTCGACGCCGTCGTCGCTCGCCTCGACACCCAGGCCAAGATGACCACCATCAACAAATCCATGTCCAACATCGTCAAGTCCCTCGAATCTTCTCTAGCCACCGGTAATCTCAATACCCATTGAATCAATTTCAGATTTTTCAAACCCAATTTTAGATGTGATGTTGAAGGAATTAGAGTAGTCAGATTTCTTCATGTTTTGCATAGAATAAACCTAACCCAATTCATCTTCATGCATGAACATCCTAAAAGTATGCACCAGCTAGTGTTCTGATTCAATGCAAAATGCTCCAATATAGTCATAATTTATGGGATTTGATCCAATTTAGTTCTAAATAGTAGTGAGTTTATCTGTTCTGTATCAAATAACTAGTCCTATGTTATGTAAATTGCAACTGAATGCGGAAGCTTTGGACTAAATTGGGAAAAAATATTTTTTATCAAATCAATTGAATGTATATCTGAATGCCCTCATGAGTTTGAATGGAGATCATTTGGGTTTGTTTTTTGGACGACATTTTCCGAGCACTAACTTATTTGTTGGGGGATATCAGGTAATTTGCAGAAGATGTCAGAGACGATGGATCAATTCGAGAAGCAATTTGTGAACATGGAGGTGCAGGCCGAGTTCATGGAGAGTGCAATGGCGGGATCAACCTCTCTGTCCACACCGGAGGGTGAGGTCAACAGCTTAATGCAACAAGTTGCTGATAATTATGGGTTGGAGGTGTCCGTGGGGCTGCCACAGCCCGCAGCTCATGCCGTGCCCACCAAGACCGAAGAGAAGGTTGACGAGGATGATCTGTCAAGGAGGCTTGCAGAACTCAAGGCTAGAGGCTAAACATACGGTAATTTCTATTCTTTACTATGCTCGAAGTTATAGTAAGATACATGTGCAAATTTTACTGAATTTTTATATTTATTCATGTTTCTATCATTGATATTGATAGAAGATCGATGATATGATTTAAATTTAATCTGATGCTGGTATTCATGTACTTGTCTTGATTTTGCCTGTGCTTTGTTCTTGCTATTCTAAATGTATATAGTTCTGAAGTGACTTGGGTCTGTTTATATTCTAATATGCACATTGAAAATGGAACGTGATGTGATCATTAATCCATACATATATAATTTATTTTCTTAAAAAGAAAGTGAATACTTACTTTAACATTTAGGAGAGTACTAGATTAAGTATCATGACATTCAGACGAAGAAGATAATTAAAATTTAACATATTTGAATGGAACTACATGATTGGTATAACTATAACTAATATTGCTGAGACAAAAACTGATGATTTTTTATTGGCAATCCCATTTGGGCAGAAAGTAGTAAATAAAACATAACCCTACTAGGTTAGCCAAAAACAGATGATTGTTTGATAAAAATTACAATAATTTGGAATAGGGCTTTGATAAATCTGAGATCTTCGGTGTTCTATAGGACTTGAATAAATTTGAGGTCTCTGACTCTATCTCCTCTTCATAGATCATCACCATGCTATACAAAAAAATGCTTCCAGCATTTGTAAATCTTGCCTTCGCAGCACTTTGGTTCTTCATTCTCTTTCAGTGTCTTCTTATTCAGAACCTGAATTCACAAAATAAACTAACCTGAATGATTAGTAACTATTTTGCGTTATAGAACTCACAATATTGAACATCAGTAAACTATAATTCTCATAGCAAGTACCCCTAGTAAGTCTGCTATACTTCACATAATCTTGACGTGCACAAGCTCTTTATGAAATTTCCATCCAGCTTTTCACAATCTCATTCTGCAAAACACCCACGAACCCCATTAGAGTTTCTAAAAATGTTAACGTAACTTACAATAGCAGTACGAGAGAAGAGTAATGGTGAACAAATACTTACCATGGCCCATCCATCGTGGACAATCAATTTTACGTCTTTGAACCAGTAGAACCTGGTAAAGAAGTTCCAAAAACTCTCTGCCCAACTCGGAAATAAATGTTGAAACTCCGTCCTTATGTGAAACCATAATGACATTTGAGAAAGATTTTGGACTCACCGGATAGAAGGGGAGTTTGTTGTTCACATACTTTAGAATTTGTAAGCGATCGGGAGCAGCAATTTCAACATTTTCCAGTTGATTGCATTCATGGATTTTGAGTTCACAAATCTTTTTATTCGGAATCTCTATATTTTCTATATCCTTAAGTGTATAATTATATTATATACTTGAGATTTCACAGAACTAACTTTTTCGTAGTAGGGAAGACAAAGAGTAAATTCCCTTTGTAATATTTAGGGGGCTCGGGGTTTTAGAGGACAAGAATTCTGTATACCTATTCGAGACAAATTATTTTCAAGAATCTAGGCGATAAGTGAACATAAGAAAGGAATCAAATGGGGATTAAAAAAATCATATAACCTATCACATTCTCATCTTATTGTCATTCCATGAACATTTAGATTAAACTAAATCTTTTTTTTGAAGTTATCTCAATGCCTGATAATTGGATTTAATAATCAATAAAATTCTTCATCTTTACAATACTAACACGCCTAAGTTACAATTTTCGACAGCTATTTTTTGCCATTTTCTCCAATTTCGTTTTGAGTTTTAGTTTGCATTAAGTTTGTTGATGGTTGAGAGCATCTTAGCTTATGTCATGGGTAAGGTTTGATATTCTTGTCGGCATAGCATGGCAGAGTTATGGAATTTTAAATTTTATTTTGTCTAGTCTTTTTACAAATATGTCTCTTATAGGGAATGGTTGCCGAATATTTTCAACAAAACTCAAGAAGTCAATGACAATGGTAATGTTAAGATGAAATCTGCAAATGATGCTAATAAAAAAGGGATAAAATGTTAAGAAACATTACAAAGTTGTATGAGGAAATTAAAATAATACGGGCCAAGAATGTTTATGAAAGACTAATAAATTAGGCCTACATAACCTTAGTTGATTTTTGTTGTGTTGGACTCAGGTTTGTATGTTGTTTTTTAATGAGCAATACCCAATTTATTTTATACATTAATTATATTTTTCGGAGGCCTTTTCTTTGTGGGGGCCTAAATTAAAACATTTGTCTAAATCGCCTTGTAGACAGGTCAGCCCTGCACTACTGAATCCCAATTAACCAGGTTAGCATCTAAGAAATGCAAAGCAAGAAATGTACCTAAAAAATAATATTAATAAAATCTCTCTTAAATAAATATCATTGTTAATAAACATTCCCATACAATTATAAATTTTGAGTTTCATAATCGACAAGAGCGTCAACTACTATGTCATCATCAATATAGATGTGAGTAACTTTAAAATTTATATTCTTTAAGAAAGACATAAAATCACTTTACATTCCAATGTAACTTAATGTGTCCAATATCGTATTTTGCCGTGTCATAGGACTTGAATAAATCCGAAAACTTTGTTATTTGACTGGACATGAACACATTTGAGATCTCAAACTCTATTTCCTCTCCATCGATCATCTCCACATTATCCAAATAATGCTTCCAACATTTGTGGTAAGGTGCATATGTGCAGCAGTTTAATTTTGGGTTGTTTTTCAGCTCCATCTTCTCATTGAGTACCTGTTGAATTCACAAAATAAATCAATCTGAATAATTCATAATTATTTTGCATCCGTAGATCTTGCAACATTGAACAGTAGGAAATCTGTTCTGCTTTGGGGATTGCGAGATACCAAAGAGATAATTCTATGCCTTGTCTTAAGAATATAATCTATCATATATTCACAACTCGTGACACGCATAATCGTGATGCGCGCATTTTGCTTATCCTTCGTATAGTTTAGCATTTCCATGAAACTTTCTTCAAGCTCTTGGCAAACAATTGCAGTCTACAAAACACCCATTAGAATTTAGAATTAATGTCAACATAATTTAAAATAGGGAAAATTACACTTTACTATACCCAATTATGGGTGTTATTTTTATTTTAGGACATCTTGATGCTAAATCTTGCCCCAAAATAGCATAGGTAACAAAATGTGAGTAAAATGTCATTTTCCCTGTAAAATACAATGAGAGAGAACTTATACTTACCGCGTATTTAGCATGTCCAATAGTAAATTGGACTATCAATTTTAAGTCTTTGAACTGGTTGAACTGGAGAAAGAAGTCCCTGAAACTCTGTGCCCAACTTGAGAACAAATTAGCAAACTCTGTTCTTACACCAAACCTTATTTGAAAATCAATCTCTTGATTCAAGAAAGATTTCAAATTCAGTGGATAGAATGGAAGCTTGTTGCCGTCATACACGAGGGCATGTAAGTGATGAGGAGCACCAATTTCGACCTTCTCCAGTTGCTTGCAACCATAGATCTTAAGTTGACGAATCATTTTGTTTGGAATCTCCATACTTTCCATAAAGAGAATATTGTACAGAACCAGCTTCTCCAACTGCGGAAACTTTGAAACAAAACTCTTGAACACCTCTTTTGTCATGTTTGTATTTGCCAACGTTAACATCTTCAGTGTCGGCTCGCAAGCTGACAAATCAATATGCGTGTATCTTGTCATAGCGATATTGCTAGGATAGACCGAAACCCCAAAAACTCTGAGCACAGGCGCTACAAATTTCACTCTATTGAGGTTGGAGCATCCCATGCACAGAACCGTGTCAAGTCTAGCTAGACCCGAAACACAAATACTCGATAACCCATTGCAGTTACATAGTTCCAAAGTCTCCACGGACGGGCACCCGGATATTAATTTATCGACCGTCTTATGATTTAGGGTGGTGAACTCGATAATCAACTCGAGTAGATTGGGAAGTGTCACAGCGCTACAATCATTAAGCTCACAACCTACCAACCTTAAACGAGTGATTGTTTTCGAACACAAAACATGGGGATGCAACGGGTAGTACTTTTGTAAGAGCCCTAGTTTGGCGTCTTGGTGATCTTGGGTTAATGAATCATCTTGTTCTTGTTTCCGTATTATGACGAGGCTGAGCTCCTTGGGTCTTAGTTTAGTGACCAAATCTTGCATCCACCGGTCGAGCTTTTTGTCCCACCGGTGGGGATGGTAGGAGTCGATCTGTAGGTGGAATTTTTGTATGCTGGAGCTCATAGCGGTGAATCTCTGTATAGACTCTTCGATTTGATCACTCAAAGTTGATTCTAGTGTCAAGAGCTCGCCGCGATTGAGTTTGGCCGTTGATTTGTTTAGGGGTAAGATGTAGGATGGCCGCAAATCGACGATAGGAAGTGAGTGAGCTATGCTTCTCCATGTCTTGGAAACAAGATTGGTTCGTGCAACTTCTATTGTTTCGAGGAAACTGAGGATATGATGTTGGATTGGTTGTGGCAGTTGCGAGATCCTGTCCATTGTTATTGTTGTTGTCTTCTTCACGGTTGATTTCATCAAATATATAGGTAATTTCACAAGACCTAGCTAGATTTAGTTTGAGTATTTATAGTTGATTGAAACTCCTAATAATTACAGTCTGAGGGTTTCAAACTCTTAAACACGAACGGCGAGGCTAGATCTGTTACCAAATTTTAAATAGATATGACAAAACTCTCTAAACTCGACTGAGACATTAATTTGGGTAAAGAACATGAATAACTAAAGCCGCCAAATTATTGAGTTTGAGAATTAGAGCTGGATCATTTAATTTTTTTGATTTTCAAATATCGGATCACATAATTTATATATGCATATGTGACTTTACAAACTCACATTCACTCAAAAATACTAGTCTACACTTTTAGACATCAAATTCAAAGTTATAAGCTTTCTTGTTATTGAAAAATGAGATATCTCTATTATATTTTTGATAGCTCTTCTAGTAAGGAAGTAAATGAGAGGCAAATGTTTAATTTGGACGAGATATATTATATTCTATACATTTGGACATTTATTTTATATATTTACTTGATCTATAAACATGAGCGGAACCAGGTTTTCATTCTAGCTCACTTTTACACTAAAAACAATTTTTTTACATGTTAGATTTATACTTTTAAATACCATTTTCAAGGCCTCAGATGTGTGGTACTTAAAGTATTTTTGTGTGAACATATTACGAGTCTAATAATGAGTCAGCATGCACAATTTCTCTTTAAGGATATAAATGGACCGAATCAAACTCATAACTTGACAGGTCTCGGCTTGACTCGAAAAAGAATTATTTGAGTTGAGTTCAACTTGAGTTTGAACAAGCTTATCTAGTTAAGCTTGAGTTCGATTACAAAAAAACTAATCCTCTCCACCCCTTGCGACGCCGGAAGTATTTCCCGGCAAATAAAAACCTTTTGGGCGCCTAGTGCATAACCCTTTGCAGTTAAAACATATCTTCTCTACTTCATCTCATCTTTCCGATCGGCCATTCTTTCCGACCAGCCCTGCTTTGGTTCGATTGTAGTTCATTAATAACTACAATCAACCCCTATCACTACTAAGAAGACTTGCCTAGCACACGAGAACGTCCACTTTCGCTTGTGTTAGGCGCCGCACGACCAAAAATTGTATCACATATCTGTCAGGTCGTGACATGTAGGCATTTTCTGATGTCCTGTGCTCTTGGTTGTGTAGCTTATTAAAGTTCATTCTCCAATGCGAGCTGATCCTGACAGTGTTGTGAAATGGGTACCGAGCCGTAGTTCAATTATGGGTGCTATAACTGCATCAGAGAAATTGTTGAGGTGATATTCTCAAGTGCTATATTACAAATATTTTAAGTCTTGTAAATGGCGATTTTGGGTATGATGGGAAGCAAAATGTTGATACAAAACAAAGATCTTGTACAACTTTATGGCTGATAGAGATCGACTTTCTTAATTCATGGGTGGGAGTAGTTATACTTTGGAAATCATCTTGCTTTCCAAGTACCCATGCCTGCTTTTATAAATTTTGCAAAGGATGCCCTTACATCCATGGTTCTAAAAATTCCTCATTTCTATCATGAGCTTTCTATTTGTTTACAAGTAAATGTTCGGAATGACTCAGGAAGTCCCAAAATGTCACGAGATGTTCGAAATTGTCCTGAATGTCTCCAAGTGTCCAAAATATTCGGATTGTCCCGAAGAGTCGAGTCCCACATATGTGAATCTATTCACCAGCTTATATAACAATTTGGACATCCATCTATCAGCTTGAGCTTTTAGGTAGGTTGGGCTTCTGATATGGTATCAGAGCTTGGTTCTATCTTGAACGTGCTCTCCATATGCTATCGGGCCTAAAATCTCATGAATTATGCGTTCGCTCTATATCTGCCCCCACCTCCCGCTTGTATGTTTCCACTTGCGCATTTCGATCCGGCTTGCACGTGAGTGAGGGTGTTATAGTCCCACATCTGAAAGATGTAAATCTATTCACCAGCTTATATAACAATCTGGGCCTTCACCTATCAGTTTGAGCTTTTAGGTGGGTTGGGGTTGTTTGACGGTGAGCTGATGTGTAAGTTGATGATCGATGGTGATGTTGTCGATGGTGGTGGTGGTGGTGTTACGTGATTTGATGATTGGTAGAATAGAGGGAGGTGGCTATGTGATTGAGAGGGTTGAGATTTGCTGTTGAAGCTTTTAGGATCGAATAGAAAGAGGTGCTTTTGATATCGTGAATAAACCGAATGTTCGAATTGTCTGTAATGTCCCAAAATGTCCTGAAAGTCCCGAAATATCCTAAAGTGTCCGGAGTGTCCAGAAAATCCAAAAATGTCTCGAATGTCCTTAAAGTCCCTAGTATCATATATGACCTTAATGTCCCAAAAATTGATTTAAATTGACTACTGAACAAAATATGTGAACTACGGAAATTTGAAGTAGTCAAAATAGAAATAGAAAAAAATTGGAAAATTAGCTTAATTAAATAAGTTATCAAATCTTAATTGAACTATAATTTTACAGGGAGCTTACATAAATCTGACCTTAAATACTGAATAAACTCGATTCGTAGTAGTAACTGATTCAATTTATAATCGCGAATTCAATTCAACAGACGAGATTTTACTCAAAAATAGATGAATTGATCTGATTGTTGTGTTTCTCTTATTCAGAATGTTGAATTTATAGATCCAGATTTCGATTCTCTGTGTTTGAATGAAGATATCGAGGCCTCCTCCGACGATTCATTTTCAACATTTAGGAGTAGTTAGAAAATCAATAAATTCGTAATAATATCGGCGTGCAAGGGAATTAAGAACGACTGAGGCGTGCTGGCGCAAGAATGATTGAGGCGTGTTCATGTTTATCAAATAAATTATATAAAAATTCAACAATTTAGATGTTAAATCTTTTTTAGGATAATTTATTTGTATTGGATGATAAATTATAATTATTTATATACATAGCTTATAATAATATTTATTTTTAGGTCCAGCCCAATAATCTGGCCATATGACTTGTTTTTGTTTGTTTGTAAAATTTCATTGTCGAATTTATATATGCATAAATACTTTAGTCTAATTTTAAAAATAGTGGATGTAAACTTATTGTTTGTTTGTACATATGCATACTTTTCACAAAATGATGAAAACAATCTTAAAATTATTTTTCTCAAAAAATATTAACTCGAGGTTGCCGGTTTTTCTCTTTACTCCAAACTCCAGTATAATAATTAATATTATTTTAATTATTAATAATTAAACCGGTCTTATCATATTTGAATGGAGGTTGGTCTTAGTTGGTGAATAAGACCCTAAAGGTATTTTGGTCTTTTTACAAAACAAAATTATTCATTCAAAATCTGACACCGTTAGTGTAAAGTGTAAAAAAACGCAATTAGCTGATTTTCATGTAAAAAAATTTCTTTAGCTGTAGTTCTGTGTAAAATCAACCACTTTAGTATGAACAAAGTATAATTAACCTTAGTATATTATAGGGATAATGACACTTTGTTACACCTAACTATCGCGAAATGACACTTTCATACCCTAACTACTTTTTTCTCTTTT
>JAYMTP010007141.1:0-11322 GCA_036897365.1 Geranium brycei | reverse complement strand
AAAATTCATCAGCTAGAAGAAATATTTTCCGTAGCTGTAGGACACTATAATTTCTTAAAATTGAATGTGTACCTAACTTTTTTGGACAAACACACACATGCTTCGTTATTGTACTATTTAATGTTCTTGTATAAAAATGAATATAAAGTTAAAAACTACTTCGCTTTCGTCATGTACGGATGATTCATTCATTCGAGATACATAAATACGAAAAAGTTGCGTGTTTTTAGCAATAATGTGTTTTTAATCAAAAGATTATATTGGTTTCAAAAAAAAATCAAAAGATTATATTGTTTAAATTTCTGATAGGATTTAAATTGGACAATCCTGTACATTTTAAAAATAGTAATAAAATTTATTAATATACTATACACATTTACTAAAAATTCGATACAAAAATTTATTTGATGATTATCATTAACCCCCGAGTTATAGAGGCTTTATTTATATACAACATTTCATAAGTTGTATATTATATCATCACAGATGAAATACTTTTTTAATGAAATTATAAATAACATATATCATGATTCAAAACTTCAAAATTTTAACATTATTGTTTTATTGTTTACACAATATTCTATCACGAATCAACGATCACGTTGTCATTTATAATCAAATCAATAATACAAAAAAGAGAGAAAAATATCACATTATTACACCTAAAATTAAACAATTTTCATTTAACTATAATAAAAAGAATATTTTTCTCTTTAAGCATTCCCTACTTTTGAAAAATAGTTACAGTTAGTATTTTCGTTAATTTTTGAAAAACATCAAAATTTAATATAAATTAATAAAATTACTAACAATGATTTTTTAAAAAAAGTATATGTCTATAGAGAAAAAAATATCTACATATAATGAAGTGTAAAAAGTCTAATATCTCTATGATAAAAAAGCAACAAATTGTATTTGAAATGAGACAAATCATAAAACCAATATTATTCAACTGTTTAAATTTGTGTATCAATGGAATAGAATATAATCACCAGATCTTTATACAAGAACATCACCGAGACAATATTTCATATTCATCTAACTCAGAGTGCATAATCCAAGATTCTTTTTACCAAAATTTATAACTTATGATCTGATGGTCAGAGTTCGAGTCACGAATTTCGTGACAGATTATTATTTTTTCAGTCAGTCCAAAATACAACCATGCAAATCATTACTAACAATGATTTTTTAAAAAAAGTATATGTCTATAGAGAAAAAAATATCTACATATAATGAAGTGTAAAAAGTCTAATATCTCTATGATAAAAAAGCTACAAATTGTATTTGAAATGAGACAAATCATAAAACCAATATCATTGAATTGTTTAAATTTGTGTATCAATGTAATAGAATATAATCATTAGACAATATTTCATATTCATCTAACTTAGAGTGCATAATCCAAAATTCTTCTTATCAAAATCTATAATTTATGATCTGATGGTCAGAGTTCGAGTCACGACTTTCGTGACAGATTATTATTTTTTGAGTCAGTCCAAAATACAACCATGCAAATCCTCGAGGCTCGGGAACAAATCGTCGCTGAACACGATCCCGGGCACCAAACCCTCCTGGCCGCCCTCGTCCTCCTCCTCGGTCTTCACGAACACGGGCCCCGAGCTGGGTTCGTGTAGCGAGGCTTGGGGGTGGGGGTGGCGCGTGGGATTGGAGAACTTGTTGCGGGCGACTCCGGAGAGGGAGTTGCGGCGCGTAGGGTGGGAGTGGTTGTGGTCGCCGGTGTAGGTGATGAGGTGCATGGCAGGGTCAGCGCGGCTCTGCTCGACCTGCTTCCTGGCCGGACAGCCCTTGGAGCTGCTGCACCGGTAGTAGCTCCGAGGGTACGGCGACCCCTTTATCGGTTTCTGCCCGTACTTGCGCCACGCCCACTTGTCCGACGATGACAGCCCCTCCGCTCGAGCCTGTTGCACCACCCTCTTTTGTTGGTTCTTCCTGTTGTAACCATGTTTATAGACTCAGTTTCAATCAATTATATCGATAGAAATAATGTAGAGAATAATATTATTGATTTTGATTTTGAATTACAATTATAGTAGTGAACATTTATACATAAGCTAGATAGAAAAGCTAGTGGTAATAGGCCGTAAGACTAAACTAGGATTGACAATTACTACAAATATGAAAATATAGAAATTATTTCTTTTTATTACAACAACCCCTATCTAACTCAAGCCCATTAATCGAATTGAGTTTGGATAATACACTTTATTATGAACTTGTTGATATGAGATATACGTGTGTGCTGTGATCAAATTAATTTATTGTAATAGTTAAACTTTGAATCAACGTAAAATTGTCGAATGGAGTTTGATTGATGTAGGTAAGTATTCAAACTTGAATCGGCGTAAAATAGCATACTGGAGCTTGATTGATATGGGTAGTTTTCAAACTCGAATCGACGTAGAATGTTTAACTGGAGCCTGATTGATATATGTATTAGTCAAACTCGACTCGACGTAAAATGACCGACTGGGGCTTGATTGATATAAGTAGTAGTCAAATTTAAATCGACAAACTACTAAAAAGATAAGAAATATTCATTTTTATTAAACATATATACACAGTGAAAAAATACACCAAACTTATTGGAGACTCAATATTATTTATCCGATTCACATCCAAAAGGAACGAGAACCACAAAACCAACTCAATCCTCACCCGTTGCGATTCCTAATAAGTAGACGGTTTTTGTTGCACACAAACATGATTGAGAGAACACATGTTGTGTGTTATTATAATAAAAGCAACCCAACCAAATATCTCTAACACCCAAAATCATACCAAGAAAAAAGATATAGAATAAAATAATATTATTAGATTATGAGGATTGCTATAGTAAGTCTGCATAAACGAAGACTCGTTGTATATAAATCTAAAAAATAAAAATAACATTTTAAGGCTCGAGTTGTAATGAAAATTCTCCAAAACTTAAAGAATATGGGGTTTTAGAACCCGAATTAAAGTTAATTTAAATAATTGCTGATAAAATAATGTTATGTATACTTTATCGATATGGATAAAGCTCAAACACACACACCTAAAAATGTCCATTTTATAGGTTAGATCTCCCAAAATATTTTGTGAAGTAATCTTATGATTTGCATCTTACCCTAATTAATACTTTAACCAAAACCCAACTAAAATTTTAAAATAACAAGTTTATCGACTAGATGTTTAATTAACTCATTTTATGTTTCACATTTACAAATATAAAATTCTAGCAAAAATCATATTACGATAAATTTATTAAAAATCTATTAATTTATCAAGTGATAACGAGAATTGTATGCATGAAAAACCAACCTTCTTTTATATTTGGCCGCTTGAGCGGCGGTGCCGGAGCTACTCACGGCGGAGACAACCGGCGACGACCCGTTATTCACCGGTTGCTCCTCCTCCTCTTTAACCGCCACAGCCGGTTGTTGCGGCTGTGACGACGACCCGTGACCGACCGTCACCTGAGCCTGCCCCTGTGCCAGCTCATCATAAAACGGCCGGCACATCCACTCCAGCTCGTCGAAAAAATCCGCGGACTGATCAAAAACATCAGGAAACTCTCCGAACAACTCATGTTCCTGTCCATATTGTTCCTCAAAGTCACGATCCAACGGCTGGTAAGCGATCTCGTGACTCGTCCCCGCCGTCGGATCCGTCGATGACGTGGCGGGGGCGGCGCGGCTCCACCCTCTGATCACCGCCTGCAAATCCCAATCGCTCATCATGTAATAATTGATTATTATGAGATTTTTGAATATGCTCGAGAGAGGCTATAGAGAGAGAGCTTTATATAAACGATTCTCGAAAGTCTGGTTGACTTTTCCGAAAGTCAAAGGCGTTGATAAATTCTTACACGGTGGTTCTGTACTCGCTTTGACGTGTTGACATCTGGACGATACTGCCAGCCTAATAGAGGAGGCGGAGTGTGATTGATAGGGCTGTAAACGAGTTGAGTTTTTAACCAGCCGCTCGAACTCGACTCGTTAAATATTCGGTTCGAGCTGAATTCGAGCTCAAGATTGGGCTCGTTTAATAAACGAGCCGAGCTCGAGCCTAACATTTTAAAGCTCGATAGGTTCGCGAGCCGGCTCGTTTAATATTTATCGAATTATATATTTATATTAATATATTTAAAAAATATTTATGATAGAATTAGACAAGTCGAGTCAAGTCGAATCAATCTCAAGTTGACTCATTTATTATTTATTTAATTTTTAATGAATATTTATATTTAAATTTAAGTGAATCGAATCGAGCCGAACTCGGGCTTAGTTGTATAAGCTTGTTTGAGCCCAAGCCAAGCTCAAATCAAATACATTTTTCACAAGCCGAGCTCTGCCAAAATTAAGCTCGGCTCGTTTACAACCCCAGTGACTAGGATGGACGAGTTGGAAAGTAGAGCTAGTGTGTTGGTTTGTATACTCTCCGCGTGTGGTTATGGACTGAACGGAAACGTGGACTGATAATTTGGAAGAGAATAAAAATCGGTACCCACGCGCTTTCCGCGTCGACCGTATGGACTCTATGTATTATTATGGAGACGAGCCTTATTTTATTTTTCTTTTTTATCCTTATTATACCCCAAAAGCTATTTATTTAAATTAAATATAAAAAATATATTAAAGATGGCGAAACTCGGTATTCTCAATGCGATTGGGATAGAAATGAAATTATAAAATTACTCTTTAATCCACTTTATTGTTGCTTATACGAATACAAAACAAAATATCTTATAAACTTAACGATGATATATAATATCTCTAATGTAATCAGTATATACGGGGATGACGAGATCATAAAACGTTTCTCCAATAGTTTTACATGATTACTAAATAACAATAATAAATTTTGAAGAATTTATTTTAAGACTGATTTGTATATATAACTTTTTTTATTTTAAGCGGGAATATATATTTTACACTTATTGTCATATAAAAATATGTAGATTTGTCGTCTTAATATTATGTATAAGATTGAATCTTTATACGTAACTTACATAAAGAAAATAGTTCTATGATTAAATTTCTATACGTGAGATATGATAAAAGAAAACATGTTACACTTATATATATATAGATTGTATCGAAAAATTTGAGAGAGCAACTGACCCATTATATTATTGTATACAATTTTAAAATTACGATATATGATAAGTCGGATTTTACTTATTATCATAATTATATAGAGATAGAGTTTAAATCATATACAAACTTTGGGGTTTTTACAAATTGTCCAAACCCATCATTGACCTAGAAATTTGCGCGCACGCTCTCCCAGCGCGCGACACGTGTCCATGAAGGCTGACACGCAGTGACTTTTCGGGTCGCAAAAGTTTCACCTTCAACACAAAAAGTTTCATATGAACTCAAAAGTTCCACCTCCAGCTCAAACAGTTCCACATAGCGCAAAAGTGTAGGTGGAACTTTTTGTGACCCTAAAAGTCACTGCGTGTCAGCTTTTTATACATTCCAATTAAAAATCTATATGCTAATAATATAATAGTAGAGAATGTATTTATTTCAATACAAATACGTAAGTATCATCACATCTAGTTATAATAAATACGTAAAAGCAACCGAATTAATTGTTCTTTGAATATATAAAATCACCCATTCTTCAAATTCTGCCAACCCTAATTATTTTTTACACTAAATACAATAATGCAGAAGAAAAAAAATGTTCACTATTGAGTGAGCATTGATTTTCGCTATCAACACACGAACAGTCAAGTCAATAATCATTTAACGAGAGCTTGAAAATTAATAAATAAAAGTATTTAAAGGAATGCTTATAATTGAAATATTTTTTTCTTATTATGAAAAAAGGCAAAATTAGAGTGTTCCCCTCCAACACCATCTATCATAGGATAAGAAAAAAGCATCCCCACATTTAATTATAAGTATAGTTTCTTCGCTCACAATAATCATACTTCTTGACTTTTATTTACATCATTATTGTAAATAACTAATGTAAGAGATCATTATTGATGTATCTTTGATTTTATATGCACTATTCTTTGCACACATACATTCAATTTATGTAGATGAATTATGGTATGCAATAAGGGATGTGCGAAAAACGGGCCAAACTTATAGACTGTCAATAATTTTATTGTATATGAGCTAACGACAGCATACCCGTTATATCAAGAAAGGGTAAAGCGAAACAAAACTGAAATCAAGCAACATATAAAAATATTGGATTTACATGATTTGTCGACTGTGTCCACATGTGCACGAGAAACCCTTATTAAAAAGGACCATAATACGAAAATTACCAAAGCGAGATCGGCTAAATTACATAATGTAAACTAAGAAAACATCACAGTTGAATTCTTATAATAGATATTTAAGATCAAAACACATTATTAATAGTAAATAAATTTAACTCAATTCAATTTTCATCAAAAATATATATTTTCCACCGAGATGAGATTTAATCTCAGACCTATATTTTGTTAATTCAACAATTAAAATTGGTTTTTAGTGTTCAGTATGAATCAAGAGTGTGTTCACTATAACATATACAAAATCATAATTTGCAACTCATTTATATCAAAACTTTAAAATAACTCAACTAGAAGAGTGTTCAGTTTTCAATATATAACAATCGAAATGAAGAATATGAAAACCCCACTTTTAAATGGGTTTCATATTAATACCATTGGTTTATTAGTTCAATTTTAAATCATTCGGGTATATGTAGTTTTGTGTGTACAACCACGAAACGCGGATCGAAAATATGTCAATTGTCTTTAATTAAATTCGGATCAACCCAAAAGACCATGGGTTGAGTCAATAACAGTGTCCGATTAGATTTTCACATATGAGACACTCGAGAGACTTCAAATATAAAGATATTTTCAGAAAGAAAAAAAAAAGAAGAAGAAAAAATCAACACAGATTCCAAGTCAATATATACAAGTAGCAAGTTGCAACAAGCCCATTTCCATGATCATGATCATGGGCAAGTGGGTGATGGGTGTTGCAGGATCGATATCGATCGGATCAAAGAAGCTCGTTACGTGATTTGGAGGTCACAACGATACACTAGCTATAGCTATAGATCCTACACAACCCTAATTACAGAGACGGCTATGGAAGTGGAGATTATTGGACCACCATTAATTAAATATCGTTTTATTATTATATATCTTCTCACCAATTCTTTATTTTGTCGCTATTTTTCCACTTTTTGTTCTTGCAGATTTTGACACTGACGCTCTGAAAGCTGAGATTTATGGTTATTATGATAAATTTATAATTGTACATGGTTGGAATGTAACTAGATATGGAGCGTAACGAAACTAGACTGGTTCCTTTTTGTTTTGTCGTGTTGTTGAAACTGAACACACCAACGTAGGACAGAACGAAAAGAAGGAACTGAGTTTCCAAGTCTTAGTTCGGTTTCGGTTATTTATTTTTTTCAATAATATACGCTTTTAAAATTAAAAGGAGGACTTTGATTTTTTTTAAATATTATTATTATATTAAATATTTTAAAATTATTTGCTTTTTCTCGCTATATACTGTATGCGTCATTTGTGCGTGGGTACTGCGTGGTGCTCCATACGGCGTCGTTTGGGTCCAATTAGACGATGTGGCATTTCCATATTTTCTCAAGATTTACTGACGATGCAATAATAAAACATGAATATTAGTATTAAGTTTAGCAGTAAAAATGAGTCGAATTCTGCTAAAAAGGTGTCAGATCATACGAGTAATTTCAATCTGGGCTTGAATTTAGCTTAATCACTTTAATTTCCATTATAATTATTCAATAAAACTAATAATAATTAACTAAAGACTAAACTAATATATATTTACTAAAAATATATTATTACTTGACAGCCAAACGAGCCAATTCACGAGTCTAGAAAAGTAAGACCCGAGACTCGAGCTCGATTATAACAAATACGAACAGAATATTTAGAATCAAGCTCACTTACAAACATACTGCTATTTTCAGGGTACAAACTATTCCAAAACATAAATGCCAAACAAAATATTACTCAGTGAAGACAAATATTAAAATTCATGATATCACAACTATTTCCAAGTTCAACCTACCTAAGTAAATTGAGTAAAACACATAAACAATCTATAAACCCTTTCTTTGAACAAAACTTTCAGGCCTTGCTCGAGGCAAGACTCACTCTCTTTCCCTCAACTGTGAACTTTCCATTGCTTTCCAGCTGCAGAGACGACGATAGAAAAATGTAATTATCAACTTAGGAAAAGAATAAAATAAAAAAAAACAAGACCTTACATGAGAATAGGGACTTACCTTGTTCTTCAAGTAACCGCGGGCGTCTTTCTTGGAAGCAAAATTTGAAAAAACAGAAGGTGAGTGATTGTCAATAAGAGCTTTCAGCTGTTTCAGCTTCAACGAATTGCCAGGTGCCTAGAACGAGCAAGTCGGTTCAGTCATACAAATTCGGGAAGAAAAAATATTGAAAGGCAAGAAATCGTCAATGACAGACCTGGCGAAGAAGCTGTTTACACAGGGTTTTCAGCTTCAGTTTCGGTTCATCAATCTTTTCCACATCTGAATCGTCGGTGTGTTTTTGTTTTGCTGAAGAATTGGAATCATCGGAAACCTCGTCATCACTGTCATTAAACGATGTCTTTTTCCCTTTATAGCGGCAGCCTGCTATTTTCCTCGGTTGGCTCTTGATACCAAGCCCTTGCTTCCCGGTCGTTGCATTGTCCTGAACATTTCATGGTATCCAATTCAACATGCAAATAAAGAAGCATTTTGAGAGACGAATCGAACAACAATGAAAGGAAATGACATACTTGGACGAGATTGTAGAGATTCTCTTGATCATCTTCACAAAATTGAGTCCTCTCGGTGAAGTTTGGAGATTTTTCACCAGCGCGTGCTCTCTTCCTTGAAGACGCTCCAAGAAAACCTCCCGAGACAAAACCGCATTTATAGCCCCACCAATCTGGAGGGACTTCTTCGTGTTTTTTTCCTGCCATGATTATTGGAAAATTACCTTGGATCATAAGCACCACTGTGTAATTAACGAGTAGAAGAAAATGCAAAAAAGAAAAAACAATGTCAATCAGTTCCATTGACTGAAGGAAACTGTTGTCTGTGTGAGAAGAACTGAAAACAAGACAGTTTAGTGCTCGGAAGTAACTCAAGCTCAGGCATCGTGAATACAAAGAAAAGTGCGCCTTAAAGACAAAAGTCATATGAGGAAAAAAAACAAAGGATAACTACTATACAGTGCTCTAAAAATTTCTAATTTGTCCGATTGGTCCCTGAAGGCCCTATCTGCCTGATTAGGCATTTCGCGTATTTAGAACACTGCTACCATCAAGATAAGTTAGTGCAAGGAAATAGCTCTCAAAAAATAAACCGTATCAACAAACTCAGAAAAGGTTTTGTTTAAAGTATGGAAAATAAAGTCTTCGGATGGAGAACATAAAGCAGTATAGTGACTCCCAACAGAAGAGCTTAATACTAATAACATGTGCATAAAGGAACGGAGATTACCTTCAGCATCAAATTCTTGGATTTCAATCGCCTCAACCGTTTCCATCTCCCCGGTCTTTGGTAACTCCTCACTTCTATTGACCTAGATACAATTTTAGAATGGTAAATGACAGTGTAAAATAAATCATAGATGAACCTAGAAGCTAGAGTCCTTCCCAATAAATATCAAACTGTGCAGTTTATGTCCAACTAAAATATCAAAGATGTGCAAAACTAAAATTCATACTCAAGTATCAAACAGCACAGTTTATGTCCAAAAAAATATCAAAGCAAATTCAGCCTTCCAAACGGGCCATATACAAAGAACCACACCCCTCTGATGTAGAATTTTTTTTCCACACCTCCGTACAAATACAAGGTGGGCTCTTGAATGAAAAATAAAATGCATTAATGGACAAACATTACTTCACTGTCATGGCCATGAAAGCACATATAATATTTTCCAGCTAATCAAATTCGAATTGTGGCATTACGATTGCATACTTAAGCCGTGAAGCTATTGATGACATATAAAAGCCTCAAATTTTGCAGAAGATAAGAACTATATTATTCATTGTTCTTTCTTTGATAAGCTTACAGGAATGATATATATCCTAAATAGATACGGCAACAACATAAACTACAAGCAGGGAGCAGCAGACTAGTTCAGTGTTCATTAAGAGTAAAATTTATTAAAACTGTGCACACTCCATGGAAGAGCACTTTGTTCTGTTGATACCCCAGTGGCCACACATAACTCTAGAGAAACTATAAGAAACATTAAAATTTTAACGTTGCACCAATAACCTTTTTTGGTTCGGAACTTACAAGAATTCCCGCAAGATCTTTTGATGAATATGAACTAACCCGCTTCCCCCTCTCCCTTCTCTTGTATCTAGAACCATAACAAGGACACATGTAAAAATATGAATCATGTTATTTTTACAGACCATCAAATATACAGTCATACAGAAACCCACAAGTAGTGGAACAAAAAAGCACCTAACTCCCTTGTGGTCGAGTAACCTTGACAACTGTTTCTGTAACATCATTGGCAGCTTCCGTTTCAGGTTCCGCTTGATCATTGTCCTTTTCATCATCTGACAAACATACAGAACATCCAATTAGACAACTATGCACATTCATCGAGTTCGTTGCAACACAAAGCTAATTTCGCTGCCATACCTTGGTCATTGATGGTTGTAGATTGCTGCCAAGCATAAAAAAAGGAAAAAAAGAAGAAATTATTCACAAAAATGATTATGGAACCTTAACAACATTGCAGTAAAGATAAAATGAGAACAGAATATCGTGAAGAACACACCACTTTCAATCTTCTAAGTATGCTATCAAACTGTGATGTATCAAATGCCCAAGGATTCGGCTTCTCCAAACCAATACCTATCACCAAGTTACACACACAAAATTTTGAAGAAATCACAAATTCATCAATCCACAACTATAATGTACATGAACAAATCAACAAAAACAAATAAATAAGAGTCAAACCAATATTGTCCTGCTTGTTTTTAACCCTAACGTGCCCTTTGATTCCTTGCTTGTCCTTCCCTAGCCCTTCTCCTTCCTCCCACCCCTTGCCACCAGAAATTACAAATCACAGCAACATTTTACAGGAAGAAGCAATTAAAACCCTATAAGCTCTCAAAAATCTTCAAAATTCAAACAAGTATCGCAGAGAGGTATGGTAGTATGGTACCATCTGTTTCATGAGGCGGAAGGCGGGGGATTTTCGGGCGACGCCGACGTAGCAGAGAGGAGCTTCTGGTGCGGCCATGGCGTCTCCGTCGTGCTCGGCCG
>JAYMTP010007140.1:0-11326 GCA_036897365.1 Geranium brycei | reverse complement strand
GTTTGCAAAGCTCGTCATCCAACTTGCTTCGTATTTATATACACATGAAAGTTAAATTCAAACTCAACTAAAAAATAAATAATCAAACTCAAATTAGTTTTTGTCATATGCATTTAATAATTAAATTAACTTTTTAATTAACTATGTTATTTATGAAAATAAATCTTTAGTATGAAGTTTTGCTCTCTTTAAAAAAGTTTCTAAATTCACCCCTAAAAACGCTCATAACGTCCAAATCATTAAAGATTTAAGGGTTTAATGATCTTTCTTAAAATCACTCATTTGACTACCAATAGTCAAATGAAATTACCATTAAAGATCAACTCAAACTAAATTCAATATCCAAATGACTTAAGTTTGAGGAACTGTTAAAATAAATAGGAATACAATAGAACTTCTACAAATTAATGTAGTTATGATTGTGATGTATGCCATGATATATTAAATAATTAATCAGATCAAAAATATATATTTATATTTATTTGATTTACAATTTTTTTAATTTATTGAATTAATCTAAAACACATAATGGTTGCACATATATCAATGAAAATTAATAAATCATGTTCATTTATTTTTAATAATAATATACTTCACTGCACTTTTACTAAAAAATATTGGATGTAATGTTAGAAATATTTCATACTTCTATTAGGATTACTACATGGTACTTGTTTTTGTCAATAACAACGGATCATATTTCACCAAATTATTTTAGTTATTTATATAGCAAGGACTCTTTAGATGAAACCACATTATAACCTGCAAACTAAAAACTCATCTCAACTTTTAAATTTATAAATAAATGGCAAGCATTACAAAATTTTGGAGAACTCGAAAACTCATTTTTAGAATAGATATGACACTCTTTAGAAAAGATGGATATACTAATTAATTATTAACAATTATCCATTAGATATAGAGATGATTGCACATAATTACAACCAAGTTTGAATTTTTGCAAATCCCTGCGTCCAAGTTTGGAAATAAATTCGCTAATAGATTAGCGACTCTCTCAAGTTCAAAAGTTATGCACCCTCCGTTGTTTAGTTAGTTTTTGATTAATTTGAGTGGTGTTTAATAGATATTTTGAAATTAAATTTAATTAACTCAGAAACATATCAACGTAATTGTACTAAAATGAAATAATCTCGAAAAAGACCTAGACGAGTCACATTTACTCATCATACTTATCTTATTTCAACGTCATATCGACTCTTACTTTAATATAAATAAGGTTATGTATTCTTTACTTCTACAATTTTCTGATCAGTAGTCATACGAATAACAAAGACAGGTAAGAAAATATAAGATGACAAATTATTGCATGTCCGGTAGATTTTTCACCCCAATTCAAATCGAGTTAGGATGTGTTTGAATAAGTGAAAGAAATACAATTTTTATTTATGGGCATTTGAGGGTGAAGTATATATGATATATTATTTTAAGCCCTTGTTGATACTACCTCGGAGCTTTTGTGGCTAAAATGGTTTCTACGTGATATGGGTGTTGATCACGATTTTGCTACTCCGATTTATTATGACACTCAAAGTGCAATTTAAATTACTCAGAATGACTCTTTCATGAACACACCAAATATATCGAGAATAATTGTCATTTTGTGGCCATCATCTCACTCAAGACACCATTGATCTCCACTCTATCTTCTCTAGTGATCAAATTGTCGGCATTTTCACTGTCAATGATTCCATAACGTTACTTCGTTTTGCAAACTCAAGTGAGTTTCTATGCCACTATCTTGAATTTGAAGGGAGTTAAAATATTATAATTACTTATATTTAATAGCTGTCTATTATAATCTGGTATTTCCTGTTTTGTTGTATCAAATACTGGTGTACTTTAGATGTGTTAAATCAATCCATCAATAAACTTAAGGAAGAATTAATTTTAAAATAGATAGGAAAAGGGTCCGAATCTATTTTAGAACTATGGAGAGACTGTGGACGCAAATAGAAAGAGTGACGCAGTGACGGTGTAGCCAACTAACTTGATGGAATAGTATTGGGCCTATTGCTATTAGACGCAATGCAACGCAACTGATTGGGCTCTAATCTCCAAACTCCATCCAACGGTCCAAAACAATCGAGAACAGGCCACGCCCTATTATATCTGTTTTGAATTTGATTCTCAAAGATCTTTATGTCAACAAAAGGCTGTCTTGTCTTCTTCGGAAGCAGTGCGAGTTTCAACGGCAAAATTATCTCTGATTTCGTATGTGCACCACTCTCACTCAAATTTACCGTAACAGGTAAGATTTAATTCCCGAACATCATGGGACCCAAACCCAAACGTGTCGTTCACGTAACAGAAACAGTAACTGTAACTGTCAGCTGTCTCTCCTATCACTGACTCAGTAACACTTATCGAAGGAACAGTCTATTTTAACACTACCATATTTGATGGTCTCGATGCTTTGTCACTGCCCAGGTCAAGGACAAAAATGTCTTTTCAACTGGAGGATTGTGCACGAGACGAGAGCCTCACTTATTCCAAAAATATGCTCGGCTATGTCAAAATTTTCAGTCGATTCGTCAAAAGCCAAAAGTAGTTATTTTCTTGATCTTGCTTGGTAAACTAAAGACTTTCAAGGTAGTAGAGTAGACAATAATTAAACCAAGCAGCTTAATTGATAGACTTTTAATTGGAGTCTTGTGGGGTAAAATCAAGAAAGGAAACGACATGGATGAGCTAAAAACTAGGTAGGAATCTCTAGTGTGTAGGGGTGAGTAGAGTTTGCATAATAATCAATCAGCATTTTATATGCTAAATCTATACAAGTTAGCTATAGTATGGGTCAAAATTTAAAGATAATTGGTCAACTACGTCTGGTCTTTTCATGGCAATTCTTGTCCAGGAAAGTTACTACATATGATGGTTCATCCGTCGATCTATCTATACTCTGCATGCGTCAACCCTGTTAATTTCAGCGTGATTTTAGCCTCCATGATCAACAACAATTATTTAAGCGGTTAATTTTACCTGAGAATCGGTTCGCCAGAGTAAATGTCAGAATATGAACATTTTTAATAACACATTAAAATATTTATTTGGGCTCATTACAATTTACTCATAATATCGTGACGTATTTTACATTTTAAAACAGCTATAATAAAAAGTTTAATCTCATATCAATTAGTTCGTTTTTTACACTTTGCTTTAACACCGTTAGAATTTGAACGAAAAACCTTTTTTTGAAAAAGAAAAATATCCTTTAAATGATTTGAAATCGATTCAATCTGATTTGGCTCGGACAGGTAATAAACCAGAATTGAATCTGGTTTGCTCGATTGGACCGGTTCGACCAGCTGGTTCTGGGAATTGGGTCTTATTCTCAGATGCACAACTTTTTGATCCTGAATTTGATGTCGAGATCGACCAGCCGAGTTCGATGACTTCATCGGGGACAAGGAGTACTCGGAGTCGTCAGATGCTTTGGGCATTGATTTATGGCATCCGAGAATACGGGCCGTCGAAGTCATGTGTTTTCTAGTCGCCGTCCCCTTCCTCACGAGATCGCACGTGCCGCTTTTATCCACAGAGTACCATAATCGGTGGCTTCGTTTCACCACTGGCAGAGAAGCAATAACATCTGTCAAACCACTCTCTTCCTGAGAGTACGCTCGTTGTCGAAAAACATGAATGCCTCTCTCATGGAGGCGACCAGGTCGTCGCTCAGATCCTTGCACATGTGTCCCATATTTGGGTTTTTGGAATTAGGTCTCGATCCGCTTGCTTCGGATTCGACCCTCTTTGAGCTCTGATTCTTTGGAAATGACGATGAAGAATGAGCAACAGAACAGTTCTGAGGGTGACGATTTTGAACCACACTCTCCATCGCCTGAAAATCTGGTCTAAATCTGTCATGCACCACTGGATCGACTCATCGAAATCGAACTCTACTATTGCCTCCTTCATACCATCGTCGGAACAGGTCACGAGTCTTGAAATCGTCGCCCTCAGATGACGATTTCAAGCAGGAGATGAGGGATTTAGAGGAGCTCGCTGGAGAATCCACAGCGATGGCGAGCCGAACCACGACAACGATTAGCCACTTTATTTCTTGTTCGAACCAGTACAATTGCCCAAACTAGAATTAGGATCTTGTTAAACTAGTCCAATCAAGCATACCATATC
Organism: Geranium brycei; assembly: GCA_036897365.1. Taxonomy (NCBI): domain Eukaryota; kingdom Viridiplantae; phylum Streptophyta; class Magnoliopsida; order Geraniales; family Geraniaceae; genus Geranium; species Geranium brycei. The sequence continues at coordinate 7,171 of JAYMTP010007140.1, read as the reverse complement.
CAATTTTGGTTTATTACCGGACCGGACCAAATCATGTTGAATTGATTTCAAATCAAATTAGGGGTATTTTTGTTTTTTTGAAAAAAATACGTTTTTCGTTCAAATTCTAACGGTGAGAGCAGTGTAAAAAATGAAACTGACAGACATGAGATTAAACTTTTTATTATAGTGTTAATGAAGTGTAAAACACACCATACAATACGGGTAAACTGTAATTAACCCTACTTTTATAAGTCATTCACTGCACCGAAGTATTCCATTAACGACGTACTTCAAATTGGTATGCTTGAGGACTCTTAAAAGCAATCAACCCAAACCAGAACTCTAAACCAAAAACTGAATCAGTATGGTTCGTTTGCTAAATTCGAGACCGAGATATCGGCAATGGTATAAAACCGAGATATCGGCTAACCAAACATTTTGCCAAGTTTTCCAGTTAAATCGGAGCATGTTTTTCCTTTAACTTGGTCCTTAGAAACATACCAATTACCTTTCAACATTCATAATGAGACCCAAAATTGGGGCAAAGTTGCAAACACAAGTTGTTTTTTAAATCCTTTTTCATTAGTTATGAAAAACCATTAAGGATGGACCAAACAGTGCTCAAAAACCATCAATTTAGTCTCCCCCCAATGATGAAAAAACACCTTACTCTATTAATAAATTTTAGGCTTAATTACAATTTACCCGTACTATAGTGGCTCGTTTTACACTTTACTACAGCTGTAATAAAAAGTTTAATCAGATGTCAGTTAGTTGCCTTTTTTACACTTTGCTCTAACACCGTTAGAATTTGGACGGAAAACCTGATTTTTTCAAAAAAGACAAAAATAGCCTTGAAATGATTTGAAATCAATTTAGTTTGGTATGGCTCAAACCGGTAATAAACCAAAATTGGGATATGGTATGGATAATTTGACCGGTTTGACCGGTCCATCTCCTTCTTCGTTTCCTCCGTCACCATGCTAGAACCCGAGGATTAGCTGGAGCCTCCTCAAACCCTCTGCACGGTTTCAGGTTGAACTGGTCCGATCTCAACCCTTTGAACGGTTTGGGGCTGAATTGGTCTGATTCGGCTCATAGGGTCTCAGAGAAGATACTTCGTCTCAGAGAGTGCTCATTTCTATTATTTTCAAATTGGGCCATAATTTTGGTATGAATGCGTAATTAATTAAATTTAGAGAATTTTGGAATTTAAAGCACTAAAATTGGAGTTCTCTGGGCAAAGATATGGCCAAAAGTCAGTTAAAGGCTGAAAAGAACGAATGCAAAAGGCTGGAGGTAGACAAAGACCTAGACGGCGCTGTTTTAAAGATTTTATCTCCATTTATTTAGTATATATCATATTAAAGTAAACAAATAACACAATGGGAGTGTAGTCATGTGGGTAAGGGTTCGACTTTGAGTGGTTTTATTCAATTTTAAATCTAAATTAAATATTTTTTGGAAGAAGAACTCTCAGCTCAAAAATCTGAATCTGATTCGGATGAGACATCCAAATCATCGTTGGATGAAGTTCATGGCTAAGTTTGTTTGTTGCCTTTTCCAATTTCTAAATATAAGCGTGTGCCTTGGGTGGGCAAATGACACTATCACACGGATTAATCCCAATTCCAAATTAATCAAAAGCAAAAATCCAAGTTCAAAAAGCAATATATTTCCCTATTTTCACACAGACACATGTTCAAAGATTCAAAATTATGAGCAAATTGAAAAAATCCATATAAGTTATGCAAAAGGAATGACATCAACTCTTAAATACATAAATCAATTTGATAAAACCTACTTTTGGCTCCTCCAAACTTGAGAATGTTCTGAAACTTCGATATGGTTGCGTATAACGAGGGATTGGTTTTAGATTTGCAAAACAAAACCTGGAAAAATTGGGACAGCCATCGAAGAGAAAAGAAATAGAAAACACCCAATAAAAAGAGAAACTGATGCAGCGTACGTGGCTAGGAAGAATTCTTTATCGAATTTTGTTGATTCGCAAAAATACCGAAGATGATAGATTTGAGGGAAGTCTCGATTTTTTTTTATTAAACTTCAATAATGAATAACAAAAAGTAAAAAGCGCTTAAATACCCAAAACCTAAATTGCAGAAAAGAAAACCCTAACTTATTGGAAAGGAAAAAGAAACAACTATTAAAAATTGCAAAAAGTGTCCAAAACTTATAAAAGTATGATTTTGACCGTTTCTGCATGGAAAACACTAGTCTTTTGTCGAAATCTGATACTTCCTCGACTTGCACCACATCAGAAACCTAAGTGAGGTATAAAAATAGGTTTCGATGATACTTACAAATGAGAGAGAGTTATAGTTCAGACCTTGTAGTGGCCACGGTCGTAGTCCACGGAGGCTGATTTATGCTCCATGAAGGTCGTGGTGTTGTTGGACTTGTAGAGGAGGATTAAGGCTTTTCTTGGGCGAGATGGGGCGGAGGAGGAGAGAAGGTCGGAGACGGTAATGGCGGGGAATGAGATGGCCATTTTGGGACGCCGGCGAGACTTGCGTGAAGCACACCAGCGAGCTTTGGCCTTCTTCGATGATGTTCGCCTGTGAAACGAAGAAGGAGATGAACCAGTCGAACCGGTCCAATTGCCCATACTATATCTCAATTTTGGTTCATTATCGGTCCGAATTAAATTAGGATGAATTGATTTCAAATCAAATCATGAGTATTTTTGCCTTTTTTTTAAAAAAAATAGGTTTTTGATTCAAATTTTAAATGCGTTAGAGCGAAGTGTAAAAAACTGCAACTAACTGACTTGAGATTAGACTTTTTTATTATAGATGTAGTAAAAGTGTAAAACGCGCTATTATTGTACGAGTAAATTGTAATTAACTATAAATTTAAATGTGTTTTTTATATAAATTAAATCTAGAAATCATTTAATAAATTTGTAATCAATCACCCAATTACACTGTAACAGATAAATACAGTTTAATGATCATGTATTAATTTTGAACACTAGTGTAACTTCTCTTATTTTGGCAAGTGCATTTGTAGTCCAACTATAAAGATAGTTGTTTCCGAAGCAATAGACATGGGTTAAATTCCCAACAAACATAATTATCTTTATTGTGTTGATTCTTTGATGAAATAAATCTCGATGCCATTGAATAAGTTCTGTAATCTTTCACCCACTTACATAAACTTTAACATTGAAAAACATAATGGTCATATGTAGTTATTTCGAGACGGAGTAACAATTCTCTTAATTTGCTAATTGTGTTTGTATTTGACGGGCGAAAAGTTGACGACAAAAATGTCACGTCCTTTCGCTCTTCCGACAGTGTACCAGTCTCAAATAATACAGAGTAGTAAGGATTACGACCCAAATTATTGTACCCAAGAGACAACGAAGACTTTGATCACTCAAGTTTAGTTCTTGTGATTAATCTCAGTGAATCGAAATTATAATAGGAAAGTTATAGCACGGTGCATAATAATAACAAAAAGGAGTAGGCAAATCTATCTGATACGGTGATTTAGGATAATGAATTCATATAATGGTTTCGAGACAATAAAATGTAAAATCATGCATAGCAACGAAGTTCTTCAACTCAGGGTGACAACAAGAATTCTGAAAGCACCTAAAACTCCCTCCCGGGTAAAGAAAGGTCGAAGAACAATTTAAGGCAATCAAGCTATCCCTAGTATTGATTTAACCAAACTGCAAAGCATTAAACTCTGTGAATTCTTCTAACCTTCGGTTTTGGGAACCTATAGCTATTGTAATCATGTTAACTTCAATATCCCTAGAAAGAATTTAAACCCGACCTTTACCGAACATATCCATTTACAACCTTGTTTCAGAACAAAACCAATAAATTCGATCATACATCAAGCAATTAAGGAGATGCAACATTAAGTAAAGAACTATGAAGAAGTCTTGCACGGAATTGTATGCACAATTTACAATAAAATGCCTCTAACCCATCATACGAATCCAAGCCCTAAATCACAATATTCTAGCAATTCATGAATAAGTTAATTCGATAGAATGCAAATTACACATCACAAACTACTATAATCATTCATTCATCAAAGCAAAATGAAGAATAATACATCAATTCAATTCATTCATTCAAAGGCAAAATACAGAAGAATCATAAAGAGAAGGAAAGGAAAAGGTAGAACCTGTTCAAGTGTTTAATACATGAATCCAGCCTTCTCCAATCTTCATGCCTTGATTTCGCCTTCTTCTCGTTGAATTTCTTATAGCAAGCCTTCATCTCTCTTTGATTTTTGTTCCCTTGCTCTCAAATGTTTGTAAAATTAGTTCCCTTATCAGAAATGAGCTGGGTCCTTTTATAGTGTAATTTTTCGCCGCGACCACGGGCCCGTGGTCAATCGTGCTTCGCAAATTCCAAGCAATAGACCCGGGTTCGACTCCCGGTAAACACAATATTATCTTTTAGTTATAATATGTGTTGATTTTTTGAAAAAATAAATCTACATATACTTTAATAGTGAAAAATATAGTTTAATCATCAATGTAGAGATTTTGAACATGAGTGACATTATCTTGATTGCGTTTGTAGTCCAACTGTTAGGATAATTGTCTTCCAAGCAATAGACCTGGGTTTGACTCCCGACAGACGCAATATTATCTTTTAATTATAATATGTGTAGATTTTTAGAAAAAAATAAATCTACATATACTTTAATATTGTAAAACATAGCTTAATGATTAATGTAGAGATTTTTAACATGGGTGACATTATCTCAATTGTGTTTGTAGTCCAACGAATTGCCTTCCAAGCAATAGACTTAGGTTTGACTCCTGGCAAACGCAATATTATCTTTTAATTATAATGTGTTGATTTTTTGAAAAAAAATAAATCTACATATACTTTAATATTGAAAATATATAGCTTTATTATTAATGTAGAGATTTTTAGCATGAGTGACATTATTTTAATTGCGTTTGTAGTCCAACGGTTAGGATAATTGTCTTCCAAGCAATAGACTCGGGTTCGACTCCCGGTAAACACAATATTATCTTTTAATTATAATATGTGTTGATTTTTTGAAAAAAAATAAATCTACATATACTTTAATATTGAAAAAATATAGCCTAATGATCAATGTAGAGATTTTGTACATGAGTGACATTATCTTAATTGCGTTTGTAGTCCAATGGTTAGGATAATTGCCTTCCAAGCTATTGACCTAGGTTCGACTCCTGGAAAATGCAATATTATCTTTTAATTATAATATGTGTTGATTTTTAGAAGAAAATAAATCTACATATACTTTAATATTGAAAAAATATAGTTTAATGATCAATGTAGAGATTTTGGATATGAGTGACATTATCTTCTTTTTTATTGCTCAATGAAGGGATTGATTTATAAAATGAGCCCGCCAAAGCTTCCAAGGAGGGAACTAAGGCGAGGACAATGAAGTTACAAAGATGCAACAAAAATACAATTGACAATTGAAATAGAAAGACGATCAGAATTGGGTGAAAACTTGCAGATCTTGATGAGGAGACAAGAGACTATTCTGATTCGGTCCAAAACTTTGACCAAGTGGCTTAATCCTCTTTGAAGAGAACTTTCTTGCTTTTTTCTCTTGAACTTGGGCTGACGAGTTGCAATGAAATGACAATTGGCTTTTGAGCACATAGGATCAAAGATTTTGAAAAATTGGGCTTAAGGAGAGGGCCCAAAAGGAGGCCTCCTACGCACATAGCAGAAAGGCAAAGAGGGAGGCAGGTCAACCCTCATTACTGCATCGAGAGTTATGGAGTGAGGCGACTCGGGAATTGGTGACTCGACCCCACGCTGCGATACTTCGAGAGCCGATTCCAGATCTGCAACCGAGGCAACCATGGGGTCCGAGACGACCTCGACCTCGGGATCTGAGGCGACACAAACGAGGCTTGCGGGAGGAGGAGTCGTCGGAACGGGGTTCGAGGCAACGTTGGAGACCGAGGGAGAGGGTGGACAGTTCGCTGGAGATTCAAAGTCACCGGGAGAAGAAGTTGGAACGACAACATCAACACCGTCAGAGCTAGAAGTAAGAGCCGATTCGGGACGGTCAGATCCGCCTGGAGAGGAAGCCGGAATCAAAATTCCGGCAACCCCTGCAATAAGTCTGCCTGAGGAAGGAGGTTGGTATCCGGAAACTGGGACCAGAGGTGGTTCGGAGGAGCTAGAATCCGAAACTGAACTAGAGATGATGAACTGACGGGGACAGAGGCGGACGGGAAGTCTTCAACCAGTACGGAGAAAGGCTTATTGAGCACAATCAGGTCGACTGGTAATCGGGTCGGGGTGGGAGAATGAGAGTGAATCAGAACCAAAGCTTTATCAAGATGAAAACCTAATTTAGAAACGGGATGAATGAGTAGCACTTCTCCAGATTTTGACGTAACATTGGTGATTGAATCAATTGACCAAGCTATGATCAGGATGCCGGAAATGGAGACCCATTTGAAAAAACCACCAGCTTCCAAGAGGTTTGGCTTGTCAATGAACTCCATAAACCAATGTCGGAGCCGGTTCCAATTCGAACTCTCTAAATCCGAAAAGAGATCTCCGTTTGAAGAAGAGATGATAAAAATTTTGTTTCCAAGAGAAAAGATATCCATGTCTAGGATGACGTCTTGAATCATCTCTTCCATTAAAGAGCAACGACTCTGTTTGGAGTGGGCGACACCTAGGATGCAGTGAGAAAGCTTGGACATCAGATGAGTGTTTAGTTGACCTGAACAAGATGCTAAGGGGTCAAGATCAGTTGGGGCTGGAGGTCGGGCATGAGCGGGAGCCGGATCCAATCAGGCTAGGGTTTTTGAGCCTTGGACCACATCCAAGAAAAATGCTTTGGGGTTTCTGATTTTTTGATTGAGTTGGTTTGAGGGGTTAGAAAAGGGTTTAGGAATTTTTTGTGAATATTGATTTCATATGTGGGAAGGTTCTGAAGGTATGGGTTTGTGAGGAGTCTCTTTCCTTGCAAAATCAACAATAAACCTTTGATTTTCCAGTCGAGAATCGTTGAGATTGGATATGACTCTTTTTGTTTCTTCCTTGGATTTAAGGGAAACAAAAACAAATCTTTTACCTTTTTTATTCTTAGTGTGAAAATTCGGATTAGGCACACAATGTCTGGCACAATGTTAGTGACGTTGTGACAGACACCTTGATGAAACACAGTT
>JAYMTP010007139.1:0-11328 GCA_036897365.1 Geranium brycei | reverse complement strand
CAAGGTGCTCGAAATCGGGACGGGGATGGAATCATATAATCCGCCCCGAACCCACCCTATTGCCATCCCTATTTATAATTTTTTGCTTTTTTCTCGAAAAACAGATTTAAAAAAGTATTCATCATAACCGGTTCTGGTTTAACCGGAAAACTGGTGACAATTTCTGGTTAACCGAACGTTCGGTTTCTGACCATTACCGGTCCGACTTCGGTTTCAAATTTTGATAACTGAACATGGACGGTTTGGTTTTCGGTTCAGACCGCTGGTTTCGGTTAACCGGGTTTGAGCACCCCTACTTTTGGAGGGTCATTAAGAGAGAGAGGTGTTGGAAATGACATTAATTAAAACATTTAAAATTAAAATGAGGGTAGAATGATTATTTCATTAAAAATATTATTGAGTTATGATGCGCAATAAAATAATTCATTTGAGTAATTATGTATTAAAATTTTAATATTGAGAAGTCATGAGTTTATAAATTATAAGTGATAGTTAAGTTAAGTATAACCATCTTCATTTACTATTAAATTTAATCCAACACTTCTCGAGATAAGAGATTCGAGTGAAAAAGGTAAATGAATATAGGCTTGGTTGTAATCAGATATAAAATTATGCTTGAAATACAAACCTACAAACCAATTTTGGATCATACGATAAGACATTTAGGTGGAGATTATTTTTTTTATCTTCAATAATTGAAGACATCCTATACGCTATTAGCATGTACCAAGATTCGAGTTCAGGACCTCACATGTATTAAGTGAGCTCCTTAGCGTTGGGCCCAACTTGTGTTGGTAATGTAAGTAGAAATAATATTTTGGTCTTTTGACCCAGGACATTCGTTTCACCTCTCTCCCACAAGGTTCACCCATTGACTATAATATAGAACCCGAGATTCTCATTAGACCTTTCTCCTCGTTACAACCGGTTCAACATCTCGTACAATGCTAAACAAATGAAACATGTTCCAAAAAAATAAACGTGTTTCGATAAATTAAAATTAATTATTTCAGTTGAAATCATCCGGTCTATTAACTAATATGCTATTTATATATTTAATTGAATTATTTGTATAATAAAGTAGAGGTAAAAAATAGGGATGTAATCGATGATTTGTAAGTTTGTATTTGAAACATGGTTTGTAGGAGAGTGCATCCCGGTAGGTTTGTGGACCTGAAGGCATGGTTCTGGCCCACTCCACCTAACAAATAAGCTGGACTATAGTGAACCACACAGCCCATAATACTATTAGTATAAAGCGAAAATGGCCCAAAATAGACCACGAAGCCCAAATGACCCAATCACGCTCCTCTATCCCTTTTAACAAAACCCTAGCTACATCTTCTTCTTCTTCTTCCTCACTATCCTCAAGCCACCACAGAACCTGCCGCCGTTTCTTCTTTCAGGTGAATTCACTCGCCTCTCTATCGATCCCTTTTCACGATCGGATCCGGTTTAAGCATCTTCGTTCAATTCATTGATTTTCAATTTTTAGGGTTTCCAGAATGTATCGACCCGTGCTAGCCATCACTGTTTTGTTCTTCGTTATTCAATATGATTCTTCGTTTTTTTGTTTCAATTTCTGGCGTCTGCAAATGCTTTGAGTCAATGATTTACATCATCACTCTTCTTCTTATGCAACCCAAGTTGTAAATGTTTGAAATCATCAGTTTTGCCATGGCTGTATGTATCTCTGTAAATTACTTACCTTTATTCATGATGATTTTATTGGATTGGATTAGACCTTTTAGTGTTTGCTTGAATTGAAACGATGCCTGAAAATGTATGCCATTTTTTTTACTTCACCTATGATTTCTGTCATTATTTACTGATTTTTAATAATCTACCATATGGTGGGTTAATGAAAGATGAGTCATTTTTTTGTGAAATGCATTTTTTTGTGATTGAGCGTTGCATTTGATTTGGTGTGAATTGTATTTCTTTTAGGCCAGTGTGTGTTTGTGTCATTGTTCATATGCAGTGTCAAGCCACAATAAATTAGTCTGATATCTAAATTCTATCTCAATAAACCGAAAATTTGAAGGAAGGGTTTGGGACCATGAATGATAAAGTTTACTGCAATGTATAATTTTTGATTGAACAGTTAGTTAATTTATCCAAGAGTAACCAGTCCTTCAACCTTTTGATTTGTAAGTAACTTGTCCAGTTGGTTACTAAGTACTGAGTTTAGCTATTTTGATTTGTATGTGTTGAAGGAACTGGTTCCTTTTCTCTTTATTCATGCGAGAATAGTTTGGTTACGCCACTCAGAGGTATAGATTTGCCTTCATTACTGAAATTTTCTGTGCCAATTACAGTAGCTTGAATTCCGAGGATGGTGAGAGTCAGTGTTTTGAATGATGCTCTCAAGAGCATGTATAATGCAGAAAAGAGAGGGAAAAGACAGGTCATGATTAGGCCGTCATCAAAAGTGGTCATCAAGTTTCTAATTGTTATGCAGAAGCATGGTATTTTTCTTAGTTGCAGTTGCTCTTTTATGTTACATTAATTTCACAAAGATTGAAATTACATGTTGAGATATTTTGATATAACTTTTTTTTCTAATTACTTGATTGTTGCATAGGATATATTGGAGAGTTTGAGTATGTTGATGACCATAGATCTGGCAAAATCGTGGTTGAACTGAATGGAAGGCTCAACAAGTGTGGGGTCATCAGTCCCCGTTTTGATGTTGGTGTCAAGGAGATTGAAGGTTGGACCGCTAGGCTGCTTCCTTCACGTCAGGTCTGCCACATGAACTCAATAAGTTATTCTTTGGATTACCCGTTTCTGGTTCCTTAGTTAAATGAAATTTATACACATGTAATGCATCTTTCATTGAACTAAATTGTTCTAAATTGTGGGACATATACAGTTTGGCTACATTGTGCTCACAACATCTGCTGGGATCATGGATCACGAAGAAGCCAGGAGGAAGAATGTTGGTGGCAAAGTTCTCGGTTTCTTTTATTGAGCAAAGTTTCTAGGGTTTTGTTTTGGAAATTTTGTAGTTCTGAATATCATCTTTGTCAACCGACTTTAAGATCGACAGTTGAACTAGTGATCTGTACTTGGGATAAATTTTGTTGTGGTTATGGTTTAATTATACTTTTCTTCAATGCATTTTGAGATGCTTATTTGCGATTAATCTTTTATTATAGTTTAGGGATCCCTATAGTTTAATTTGCTTTATCTGGTTCAGTTGTTGTAGTAATACAAGTTTGAAGCTGTCTCAGGTCTTCAATGAATTTGTTATAGATGGATTTCATAATCACTCACTGATGTAAAATTTCAAAACTTGTAACAAATGTTTCTTAGATAAACATTACCCATTGAGACTCCAACTGACCTTTGCAGAAATGTTTATTTTGTATATATTTGAATAATTGCAAGTCAATGGCAGACACAAAGAGCTTTGGACAAAGTAAAAAGGCATAAGAGCAGTTGGCATTTCATGATTAAAAGAGAAAGGCAAAGCATACATACTTCAAAGTTTGATTGGTGAAGCAATCAGTTATTATATAATGCGGGTTCTTTGAAATGCACCAATCATTCATGGGTTCAATAATACATACCTGACTTATACAAAAATTTGTGATCGCTGTTGCAGATTAAAAGCTATTCACACGAACATAGTCAAGAACTTGATCGTTGGAAACTAGATAACCTGTCAGAACGGTAGCCATATTCAAATCTATTGAGACTTGATTGATCCCGAAGTTTTAAGTGCTATGGTTGGGAGTTTGGATTCATGAGATCTGAGAGTTTTCTCATTGTGCTTGTTGGTTTGTTTGATTGTTGTAATCTAATCTTGTCTGGTTTTGTGTTTCAATTGGGAATGGGATAGATGATTTAGTATTGAACCTATCCTCTACATGAATCTACTCAACAACTTTGGTACGATGTCACTTGTTTCGAGTACTAACAATATAACCTCACGTCACATGTTAAGACATTATCTAAGTTTGCACACATCCTTTCTAAATACCAAATAAGATCAGAGTCGGAACCCTAAGAGCTCATCTTCATTTGCTGATATTTTGCGGTTAACTATCCCCCTCTAAAGTTGATTGACCGCTAATGCAATTCCACGAGTTCAATGACTTTGCACGAAAATAATCGTTGGGAAACAACCTTTGTGAGATCAAGAGTTGCTATATTTAGGTCTACTATTAGCTATCCATTTCTAGAGTTCACTAACAATTCAATAGATTCTATATGTTTCGTGAGTGCACAAATAATTGACGAGAAACCATTAAAATAAAATCATTCGACTAAACGCAGTCATCTTAGGTGCACCGATCATCTGCCGTTAACATAAAAACATGCAAATTATTGTTTCCTTTTCATATTTTGATTGTTGGAGCACTCATACCTTTGATTAGCTTATGACCCCATGGCTAGAAGATGTCATCACCTAATTAAGTCATGATCATAAATTTCAAAAGAACACAAAAAAAACAATGGAAAGTCATAACTTATGCTCTTTGCATTTTATGGGGGTAGAGAGTCCACTTTTTATTGGTACTAAACTAAAATGGATATAATATATTTTCGGGGTTTATATCAGTATTATGCCTTAAACGTATTTTGCAAGCAAGAAAATTGTTTGGCGATATAGAAAGTAAAAAACTGTGAAAATGGATTTGCAACCGAAGTGAAAATATAAATGTGAAAATACTAATACTTTGATGAAGAGAATAATGAATCTAGTATGATTGGTATGAAGAAACCAAATAAAAAGCAAGAGCTAGAGCTACAAATATCCATGCTTAAACATTTCTAGTATTCGATTAACCGGCCAAAGAAAGAAATTAAGTAAAGAATATGAAAAAAATGATATTCCAAGTTAATTGTGCAGAGTTTATAGGATTTCGTTTTGAAATTTTGAAGCAGTGCTGATTATTATCTTTGTCAACAGACTTAAAGCTTCCGCATTCGAATTAGTAATTTATAACTGGGATTAAGCTTGTCATGGTTTTATTATACTTTTCAATGCAATTGGAGATACAGATACTTATTTGTGATTCATCTTTTCATATAATGCAATTTGCTACATCTGTTCCATTTACTTATAAATGTGCAACTCTGAAGCTGACTGACCTCTTCAACAAAAATGTGTTACACATCTTTCACAATCACTCACTGATGGTTCAAAATTCCAAGTAAAGTTTATCAGATAATCATACATATTGCTAATCTTGTAATTCAGTTTGTATTTACCAAATATAGCAGTAGTCCATCAACATAAAAGACACAATGACCAGAAATCACTAATTCAAGTACAGAGGGTAATAAATCTGAAAAGAGAGACACCATGCCAAAGGATCTGTAGTTGCCCAAATGATCAAAACAAGCACTCAACAGCTCTGATCATCCGTAGCATCCTCGCTTTCCTTGTCGCCGCCATTGACTCCTCCCCTGCATTCCATTGAAGATGTTGCTATGAGGCTGAGGGAGAGAGAGAGAGAGAGGCTGGTGAGCTTATAAAGGAACATTCATTTATTTAGGTATGAATTTGTGGTTGAGGGATCTTCCAAGCATATGCTCCAAGCATTAACTCTGCTTTCTTTGCACATTCTGTTTCCACTTAATTACCTTTATGCTGTATTTGTTTATGGTTATAGTGAGGTTGCATGTGCAGATTGAGCCATGAAACACAATACAAAGAGATTTGGACAGAGTAGAAAGGCTTGTGAGCAGTTTGCAAGTTTACAAGTAAAATAGAAAGGCAAAAGCATATAAAGTTCAAGTTGTGATTGGTGAAGCAATCAATTACTAGAATATGGCTCCATAGAATGCACCAATCATTCATGCCTTCAATTATATATATAACTAATGCATGAAGCGTAGTAATGTTGTACTTGGAGGTATAATATTCAACTTTTGTAAGGAGTAGCAGTGAACTACGATTATCATGATTTTCTTAACAAGGGGCAAAGCTAATTTACAAATGAATTAAGACATAAACGTTAAAACAGAGGACAAAAGAAACTCAATTATATGTAAAAACATATAGGACATCAGAACACACAAACAAATAATTTTATAATAAGAAAATTTTACAATCACCCCTTTTAACTATGATTGAGTTTCAGTTAACCCGCTTTAACTTCAAAATCAACTTATAGAGTCCCTTAAGTTTGAAAAAGTTTCACTTTACCTTTTTCCGTTAACTTTTTTTTTTAAAAATTGTTAACTTTTTTGCGAAATAACGAAAATACCCTTATATTAAAATATTAAAACAAACAAATAAAAATGATTTTGAACTTTTTCCATGCTTTCATTGTAAAAAATGAAGAATAAAATTCTGTTAGTAGTAAAAATATTTTTTTTATAAAAAAAACAAACACTAAAATATTGTTTTTGTAAAAAAATAAGAAAAAAATTCAAAATCATATTTATTTATAATTTTTTTAAAAATTAATGCAAGGGTATTTTTGTCATTTTATAAAAAGTTAACTAGATTTTCAGAAAAGTTAATGAAAGAGGGTAAAGTGAAACTTTTTCAAACTCAATGGATTCCACAAGTTAATTTTGAAATTAAGCAGGTTAAGTGAAACTCAATTATAATTAAGAGTGTCGTGTGTAATTTTCCATTTTATAATTCATATATCCCTAATAAATAATTTGACCAGTATGAGCAAAATATACAAAGATTTGTAAATATTCTATTCCAACCAAACCACTTCTCACTAACCCTATAAAAGTGATGCATCTCAATTTTTGCAGTATCTCCTTAAATCTTGTTTAATAATATTTATTTATTAGTTTTAGAGTTGCTATTGGAATTGAACATCATAAATTAATCATTATTCCTGTATGCTGAGTGAAATCCAAGGAGTGAGCACTATATCTTGTCTGGAGGATTTAATCCCAAATGCTGTTAATTAGATGAATTTTAATGGAGTTGATTCAGCTAGGCATTGGAAATATGATTTAATCAAGGAAGAGACTGCCAAAAGCAGTTAAAATATGGAGGTGCTGGGAATTGAACCCAGGACCGTTCGCGTGCAAGGCGAGCGCCCTACCACTGAGCTACACCCCCTTGTGAAACCGTAACACAGACAAACGTATATAAACAAACGTTTGTGATAAATACCGTGTTGAAAATAGAGACAAGACAACGATCGAGTTGGTTTCGCTTTCAAAGGGCAGCTACTTGCTTTTGGAATTTGTTTTTTTTTTCAGAATTCCTCTGCTCAGTACAAGCGAAAGAGACAGGACATAATTTATCAATTTTCAAGCTGGATGGTGACCCCTACGGTAAATTCTGCAACATTTTCATTCAGTTGCTAGTTCAGGTTGCATGGTGAATTTTCTTATCCCTACTCTCTGATGGCTTCACAAACTGCTCCCACTAGATATTTTACATTGGTACCATAATGTCTCTAGTGACAAGTAAGTAAGCATGCTTATGTGTGGTTTTATATGTCACGAGCCGTATCAAATTAAAAAGTTTCATATTAAATAAAATGTGAAATAGATACACATGTCGTAAATAAGTGGTCCATCACCATATCTTATCTTGTCACGTCCATCAAGACAAACTTTCGTATTTTGTGGTTGAAATGAGTGTAAAAATCGCATTAGATTTAATTCATCTCTTGTAACTTTGGCTATAAAATAAGTGTGAAAGCCTCTTGGCTCTACACACCCAAAAAAACTATCCTAGTGCAACTCACTTTCTCTCTTATGTTCTTGCTTTGACTTTACTCAATCAAGAATTGTTTTCCAAACTAATATTTGGCTACACTTTTAATGATCCAACACTACGTATAAAGTTCAGAACATTGGATTTATGTTTATGTCATTAATTTACTTATGTTTATTATATATACTCATAAGTATTTACTGCAATCGTCAATTTTGAATTTAATTTTTCGCATCAGAAAATTATACATTATTCTTATACATGTTGGTTGTATATTTATTTATGTATAATCTCAACAACATGAAGTTTGCTAAAATTATGACATTTTAAACCTGAAATTTCAAAGTTGTCCGAAAAAATTATTGAACTTGATGTTTGTGTAAACCTAAAGCTTATGTTTGTTCAACTTATAAAACCTGAAATTCTAAAATCGTTGAGAAAGTTATTGAAGTTGATGTTTATGTAAAACGAAAGTGTACAATTAGAATTTACAGAACCCGAAACTTTGATCATGGATTGCATTATGAGATGTTGAAAATAAAATTTGAACATCCAAATCATCAAAACAGCTCCTCGCCATCATTCTATTCTTTTCATTTCTACGAAGAAGACACAATAGAGGAGATTTTGTTTTATATAATTTATGACCATCTATAGCCGACACACATTACCTAATAGTGCAAGCTATAGATTCGTTCAAACAGAAAACTATCGGTGGTCAACTAATTGAACATTAACAAGATTATACCCAATGTACGCACAAAGATCTTTCCAGATATGATATATCGTTCACCGTTGAACTTTTCATAGCTGACGCAGTTGAACATGTTTCGTCAGGTTAGTTATATGTCGTTGACTATAATTGATTGCAACCTCTTGACCCTTGAACTTAGCACAGTCGACGCATTACTATATGGTGACAATAATTGAAGAGATCCTATACTACACTTTTGTATATACAACAACTTTATACCATTATAATTTTAATGATGTCCTGTATCATCTGTGCCTACTACAAAGGGATGAGTATGACATCAAATTCTTTTTGGTTAAGCCCCCTGTCCAAGTATGTACAGGCTGTTTGGTTTGTATGCCTGTATATAATTGATTGAGAGAGAAATTGAATGCAAAGACAAATATAAATGTGGAGCAAGTTTTCTTCTTAACGTGATATAAACGCAAAGGAAATCTGATACCGACTCTAAGGCTGTGGTATATATATATATTCCCATCACATTAACGTGTTCATATATAGTACAGAGTATCCGTGTGGTCACAAATTTGATGAAGCTTGTCCTCCAAAGTAAAAATACGGTAATTGACAAGGACATGATGGGTGAATGGTTGCAGTTTTTATAAAAACGTGAGTATAATTAATATATTAAGTGATAAAATGAATAAATCTGAATACAAAATCCCAGCGATAATGCGAGGTGGAGAATTAATGGAGATTTAGGCTGTACAAAGGAAACTTAAAACTCAATTATGAATCTACTACAGCACCAATCCCAAATGCAAGTTGAGGTCGTTCTCTAGCGGCGTCAAGTTCAAATCCAAGCACACAACCCTCTTGCCGCTCCCACACCTCTTCATAACCGCCACCGGCGCCGGATCCTCAAACCTCTCTCCGGAAACGACGGCGTTTCGGTGCTTCCGCATGTGTCCCCCTAACGCCTGCCCAATCGCAAACTCCACCCCACAGATGGAGCACTCGTGCGCCTTGGCCTTCACTACAGGCGACTCCGCAGCCTCCGTCTGTCTCGGCTTCTTGTGGCTCGCCCTGTGCCCGCCCAGCGCTTGAAACGACGAGAACTGGCGGTCGCACGTCTTGCACGTGAACACCCGCTCCCAATCGGAGGCCAGCCGCTTCAGCTTCGCGGATTCATCGGTTTCGGCA
Organism: Geranium brycei; assembly: GCA_036897365.1. Taxonomy (NCBI): domain Eukaryota; kingdom Viridiplantae; phylum Streptophyta; class Magnoliopsida; order Geraniales; family Geraniaceae; genus Geranium; species Geranium brycei. The sequence goes on along the minus strand of JAYMTP010007139.1, from coordinate 1,777 downwards.
TCGGCCATGTCTTGGCCTACTCCAGAGAGTAGCATCAGGCAAGTGGCCATGTCCAGCTCCACATCTCTGCTTCTCTTCGTCATGCTAAAATGGACTCTTGGAAAGTTTTCGTGTTTCTTCTGTGAAATGAAATGGAAATGGAATGGGAGTCACGGTGGTTGGAGCGGGTATATATATAGGTAGACCCTGTGACTCACTGCTTACGTTTCTGGGTGGAGTCACTTATTTGCCCCTATTTCTTATTGGGCAAGGATGTTGAATGTTTGTGTAAATAAGAGAAAATAGATGGGTGCAAGTCGTCACGCAACATAGCTTGACCGCGTTGGAATAGTAACAATCGCTTGGTCGGAGCTTTAACTTTTTTAGAACCTTCCTTATGTGGCAGTTACTGCATAAGAGTCTCAAGGCCACCCGACTTCGAAGCGCGTGTAGAAACATCGCCACACTAGACTATTCGTAGAACTTCAGTTATTCACTACGAAATTTATTTGTAAAGGAAAATTATTACTGTCGAGACGTTGGTCATACCAAGAGCTTCACCATAATTGATGAAACCAACATTTGCAACTAGCAACGGTAATAAAAAGCAATAAGAGATTTTTATCATCGACAACTCCAAACTAAGAAATATTATGAAACACAAATCAAAATACGAGAGAGTGATCATGATGATCTCCCGTATGGATTTCAAATTTTAATAAATTTGAGTTATCCTGTAAGTGATTTCAGTGGACATCAACTAGATTTTGGAAGTGTTTACTTATCTGCTAGGGTGAGATCGTCAACCTTGAACTTGGTCGCTAGAAAGTACAAGAAAAAAATATTACTTTATTTTTTATATTTTCTAAATAAAATATTTTCCTACAAAATTGAGCATTATGCATGTATTTGATTTCATGGAACCAAAAATAATTATAGGGTAGTAAATTGACGCACTAATATGTATGCAAGACAGGTAAAAGATATAATTTTTCTTATTCATAAATATTAAAATAAAATAATTTATATGTTGTAAGAAAAGATATTTAAATTGGGTGTTTCCAATTCCATGGTATTTGGTTACACGTTTGTGTTGGCGCGTGAAGGTTGGGTGGACAGTGTGAGTGAGATAGAAGGACAGCATATACAGGTAGATGGAAACGTGGAGCACATGTAGTGGACAGTCTTCCTTGCTTGTAAAAGCTACGCGCTTCATCTTTAAACCCCAACCAAACCAATCCATTTTGCGACCTTCCTCGATCTCACACCTCACCTTCCTTAGTTTAGTGGACCCACTTTATTATATATTTAAAAAGAGTAATTTTATTCCGTTGCTGTGATTTGATTATGATAAATAAATCAACATTTAAGCACCTGATCATCATTATTATTGTTTTTTTTGGAGGTAAAATCGAATTTTATTAATTAAATAATAATTAACCTGACATTAAGCCGGACGGCTGAATCTACAGATGGTAGGACAGACCCCTCACCACATAGGGACGGAACTATAGGGGGGCAGCCGCCCTTTCTTGGCCCGGGAATTTCAAGAATTTCTCATTCGAAATTTGGTCCGAAAATTGCATTTGTCACTCCTTAAGTTATAATATATTTAGAAGATGTGTGAAAATAATAAAAATTTCCTTAGCTCAGTGGTAGAAGTTCATTTTTACTTTTACCTCTTTGAGGTCGTGAGTTCAATCTCCGCAACTGACTATATTTATTTTTTTGGCAAGAAGATTATTTACATCCTCTAATTCAATAATTAATATATTTATTTTACATAAACACATTTTTG
>JAYMTP010007138.1:0-11328 GCA_036897365.1 Geranium brycei | reverse complement strand
GTGGGATTCATCACCACCGCCAACGTGCTCATCTCCAAGCAGCTCAACAAGGGCGATGTGTTCGTGTTCCCGCGGGGTCTCTTGCATTACCAGAAGAATATCGGCGGCGTTCCTGCAGTCGCCATCACCGCCTTCAACAGCCAGAACCCAGGGACTCAATCCGTGGTCCCCGCTCTCTTCGGGGCGTGCCCCCCACTTCCCGTCGACGTACTCACCAAGTCGTTCAAGCTCGACGCACACGTCGTTGAAGATGTCAAGATCAAGGTCGCAACCAACATATAGATATTGAGAGGACATTTATATATTGGAAACATTAATTGTTTAAATGATTAACGAGGGTTACTTTTAAGGGGCCTCTTTTTACTTTTACTTTTTATTTTTGTGTTCATCATACTGGCCTTGTATTAAAATACGAGAACTAATTTCCCAACAAGGAAAAAGATTCAGAAAAGGAACATACAAAAGTGCAGAAAACCAAATAATTATAAGGAATGCATTTCAATGGTAATCATGAGAACCAATATGGGACGTCATGTGGCAAGGGGCCCGGTTCTATACACTAACCTAGAGGGAAATGTGTTACTCTGTCAGAGGAGGGTGTACAATATTCACTTATTTTCATTGGATATTCTTACTGTCATTGGACATTCACTTGTTTCAGTGGGCCATTCAATTATTTCTGTTAAACAAAAGTCAGTTCTCATGTTCTCTCAAAGAGGTTTGGTTCTCACCTGATATATATATATAGGCAAAATCAGCTACAAACAAATAAAAACGTTCAAACTGTATAACATGTAGTGCAATGTTGTAGAACCATGTATAACATGTAGTGCAATGTTCTAGAACATGCTGGACCTGTGCAAAATTGAATTCATGCAGAACATGTAGTGCAATGTTGTAGAACATGATGGACCCTGTCACGTGTCGCACGTTGAGACAACGCGCGTCTCAGATTTGACGGTTCTACATGATTTTGTAGTCGAATGTGTTCCTATATATATAGTGATACACTCCGGTACAAACCAGTCCAAACTCGCAGACAGTCACTCATCCGACGAGATTAAAACACAACGCGACACGTGACAGAGCGCCGCCCCACTTAAGTGAGGGGCAATCCCGTATAAATCATATATTGAGGGGCAGTCCCACACTTTGATCACAAACCAAACTCGAGCCAATCAAATATTTTTTAAGCCCGCATAAATCATTCGGCTGAATTATAACTTGATTGATTCGGATGACATTATTAAATAGTTCTCAAGCCAGTAGAGAAAGAACTTGATTCGGCTTAATTACAACCCTGATTGCAAGAAATGAGCTCAAAAAGTGCGCATGACAACATAAATCAATTTCATGTTTAATAATATGATTTTGGCAAGTAAGATATGTATCTACACTGCACAGTGGGTAATTATAAACAGGCCACTAACAACGACTCTAATGACTACAGTTCTCAGTGAGAGTTAAAGGGATATGAATCGAATTCCCCCAAAAAATACAATCCCGGTCATCTTTATCAACTAACAACACTTGTTTAGCTTTACGAGTTCCTAGCATTGCTTGCATTTGCTGCAGGAGGGTATTTGGAAACTTCCATGTCCATGAGGGACATGTCATACGGCACAGACATAGAATTTGACGTATCAATAAGCAGAGAGGATTTCATTGCTTCAGAAGTCTTGGTACCTGGCACAGCAGTAGTAGGTTGGGGAGTGCTTGGACCAGATGACGGTGAGTGAATACCAACTTGGACATCATCAACCTTGACTCCTGAAATGTGTTTGTTTCTTCTCACGGCATCCATCTCCTGCCCAGTTGGCACAAATGTGCGAGATCGATACTTGCGTGTTCCTTCATCGCCCTCACCGTGGTTGTAGAGTACATATTCGTGATATGTTGGTGCGAACTGCAACACCAAGAATATTATGCCTTAAGCAACCACACACTAAACTTGTCGATAGGCAATGGACATGCAAAGTTCACCTGGTGCACCGTATCGTGGTAAAAGTCATTTAACATCAAGGCATGTGCAAGGCTTCCAGTAAGACCACGGGACCCACCAATATTTGCTCCTGCATATTCTTTGTATGGAAAGGCATAAAAGTGACCCAAAGCAGCTATGAGCATCTCAACACATATTAAGAAGTTTTGAAATTGAGCAGCATCATCTGCTGTCTTTATGAATCCCGACTTTGCAGCAAGGAAAACCATTACACCCTACAAGATGATAAATAAATTAGTCATTACCTGCACTCCCAACTTCTCTTTCATAAGTTAAAGCCAGCATGCACTAATGCTCTGTTGTGATATTTTTTAGCAGACTGAGAATTATTCACTCTGTAAATTTGCGATGCATACTATTTTTGACCCATGTCCATCCATTCTCATTCCCAGTTTGGAACATGGGAATCACAGGCTAAGCAAGGGAATGGGAATGAAAATGAGGATAAATATTAAGATGAGTTGTATTCCCATTTCCTCATCAAAAGAAGCTTAAGAGGATATCTGATCAGTTTATATGCATTTTAGATCCCACGTCATGCAAGCTTTTCTATAATTTGAGCAACTACATTTACCTACAAGTGTCTTATCAGATGATTGTGCTACTATAGCATATAACAAGATGTTTGACAGTTCAAATATTCATTTGAACTTGAAACAGAACAATTCCATGCAACCCTATGTTTCAGATCAAACAAATATGCCCAACAATAATGGAAAGATGCGATCATCTAATCAGATAACAGTTCAATAGAACTTACAATGAAGTTATTACCTTCAAGAGAAAAGTCACAATGTTTAGAATGTACGTGTGTATGTACTTCGGTTAAAAAGTTATCATGAAAATACTGCAATTACCATCTGGTACTAATTTAGTGCAAATCTTGCAATTTTAGAAACCAACCAATTAATTCAATGCTACCCTATTTTATTCAAAAAATTATTTTATAAAATCAAGCAGACATTATTAAATAACAGAATGCAACATGGGTACGTCAAACAGCTTATTAACCAACACTCTACTTACCTGAAGTCAACGCTCAAAAAAGTTGCTTTTCAACATGGAATTTTTTTTTCTTTTTATCACTTCATGTTTGAGAATGTCATCAGAACTTTAAACAAGAATTGCATAATCAACAGTATTCCAAATGCTATATACAAGATCTTACCTGCCAATACGTTAAGAAGACAACAGATTTAATTATGACGAACTTTGGAATTGGATTGAATGGCTTAAGTAGATCCCTGCAAGCCAGGTAAAATAATGCCAAAGCATATAGAGCCATTGTGTATGAGAATGTATAGATTATAGTGAGGTAGAGATATGACTGGACCGGGCTGAAATTTCCATCTTTATATTTCCCTTTTGCATAAAGTATGAGTGTGACCGCAACTAAGATAGGCTTGAGAATCACAAACTGCAGACAGCCTTGCTTGCATCTCCGAATGAAACGCCTAAATCAACAGTTTTGAAAATAATCTATCAAAAAATAGTTATGGTATGCAATATTTGAACACAAGTTCCTGGGATCTACCCATTCTTTTTAGTTTTACACAAAGACAAATAACAGTATCACAATTTTAATTATATATTCAGGTATAAGGAGCTGTATGCAGGCTATAAGCTAACTCAAAATAATAATAAAAAAACACAGCAACTTTGCATTTTTTTAACTAACAAGGGAATCGTGGGATATAGAACTTTATGATCTTGAGTCACCAAAAAAAACCTCAAAATACTTAGATATGTTAAACGAATTCAAGCAGAACTTCCATACAAACTCACCCGTCTAAGGGAATAGGAGGGAAGCAACATGTCATAAGAAAAACAGATGGCTTCAAAACACGGCCAGTTAAACTTAGCACAACAGCTCCCGGGCCACCAACCCAAGCCAGGCATAACGACAAAAAATTGTATATGACCCAAGCTTCATAACTGAAAAAGGAAGGTAAAAGTGGTTAGTTCAAAGGGGTTATGCACCATAAACTGTAAACATAAATAACTTCTTGATGTTTCTTTCATTAATGCAATAAAAGAGGGGTTAATTAATGCAAGAATGGATGGAAGGCAATCCTAATAAGTTTTAAGAACAAAGTCAATGTAGCACGTAAGATACCATTGCATAATTATCTATTTATGAAGACCCTATAGTGGCCAGCTAGATTACATAGTAAATATATACTATACCTAGGTTATAAGATCATGAACAATGCTACTCTTTAAATTAGCTCAGATATCGTAGGGAATGAAATTTGAAAAACATCATTCAAATAGACTTTGTACCTACCCTGCTTTTTTATTGGGAAAATGATACATAAGTAAACCTAAGTATATTCTGATTTGACTTAACTATATACCTAACTATGAAATTAGTTTCTATAGTACCCTAACTATTCTATTGTTACACTTTCACTCACTTTGTTAATATTTTATATTATTCCTTTATTAATTTTGAAAAATGACAAATTGCCCATTGTCTTTTCTCCTTCCTCCTGAGTTGGTTGAGTGATGTAAGGGCATGAAGGAATTAAAGCAAATGTGCAAAACATTTTTTTAGTTTCCTATTTTATATAACCTAATCTCTAGTTTCTAGAATAAGTGGCTTGTAGCCCAAATAGATTTACTTTCCAAATTATTATTTCCTAATATCCTAGTTTCTAGCTTATTGTTTCCTAGTTTTCTAGTTTACTTTTATCATGAAAATTTATGTATTTAAAAAGTCATTGGCTCATTGAAAAATTGGATTTGAGTGAATAAAAATTATTTCTCCGTGCTTATGACTTTGTCTTATCTTACTTATCACCTTAGGCCAATAAACCTAGGTGTGTGTTACGGTCCCGAATTTATGAATCGCGTTATGGCTCGAAGTCGAATTTGGATAGGATAAGAGCTCGATTAACAAAAGAGCTCTCAATCTCGAGAATTTGTTAAGTGAGAACGCAACACCTCTAGCTAATAAGCTAACTAAGAAACTATTTGATATTTTTAATCCATTCCATTTTATTGCCCTCAACTTCAGGTATTTATAGCAACCTCGAGAAATTCAAGCTAATCATAAAGATCAGGATACAACCACCTGATAACTACTAATTAAAAAATTCAAATCTGATAAAATCAAATACCAATAATTATCTAATCTCTCCTTGTCTAAATCTGTTGGGATCCTAACATCACTCCCCACTTTCAAACGGCGCTTGACCGAGAGCGCCAAATTCTGGGATTGTAGACATCACAGAGTTTCGCCAGTGCCCCTAGTTGGTTCCCACGTAACTGAAATTTGAATCGTACGTTTCCCAAGTGGTTAAACATACCAAACAGAATTTGCGAGTGTTCCCGTTGTAACTTCGTGTCCCCGAGTTGCGCATCGGCCTCCAAATGGAAAGCCACGAAAGACACTTTCTCCTCCTTGGCGACTCGTTGATGGATAAAGAAACTCTCACAATGGTTCCGCCAGACTACGGGACTCTTGCTCCCGTTGAACCACGAAAAATCCATTCGAGCAGGTTGAACACCTCCTCTGGCAATTACGCCCAGTCCTATCGGCGTAATTGGAGTAACAAATTAAAATATGGCTCCTTGTACTAGTATCAATGCAAATCATTCTATACAATAACTTAAATGTAGGGAGTGTGATTAGAGTTACTCTAAGTATGGCAAATCCTTGTGGTTGATATTCGTAATTGAACAACCTATCCACCTCCTTACCTACTGCATACTAACATTGGTTGTACATGTAGATATATATATAGATTGGTTTTATAAGAAAAAATCAAGGAAGAACAATTAGAGTGCAATCTACCACTTATAATAATCCAAACAACATGCTATATATTATGGTAGGCTGAGTTTCAATAACAAATTATGACTGGTGTTGCTTTAACAATCCAACCACTATTAATGCACTCACTGCTGACTGACCGCAACCACCACCATGCAAATGGAATCAACCTGTCCCAAAATAAGTGTGTGGTTTACTTTTAGCAAGAGTCGAGGATTCAGGGTTAGTGCTTCCTTTTCCACTATATTCCTCCATAATTCCATGTATTATCCCATACGTGGTTGTAACTAACTCGGACTCGGAATCAAGGATGTTATTGGTAAATCCTACCAACCTAACTTCTAAAATAGGAAAGGGTCCCCTTACTTTCGGTCGGAGGGGTGCCACTTGTATCCTGTCATAAAAGGCTGCAACTTCTACTTACTAAAATGGTATCAATTCTGTGTACATGTCTTCAACAGTGCATTAAGCATGCGGCAATACCATTGGAGCCCCACCTGCTAGTCATGCCTCACTCTCTTTAACCATGAAATGTAAAGACACACGTGTATACAAACAACATACAAGACGCAACAGCATAGTTGTGAATTACAACGACACCACAGCCAAATGTGACGAAGTTCAACCAAAAAATAAATAAGATACAAAAATAAAAGGCCATGAGCTATAGAATACTTGATAGAAACAATTAGAGTTTAAGTCTTCAGGAATACTTACACTTCTCGTATGGAATTAAAATATATCGCGCCGCTAGGTATTAAAAGGGACAAGAATGACATCAATGCATAAACCTGGAATTGCAGAAATATAAAGTTTACACCAAATGAGAATAATGTAATCGAGAAAGCATGAGATAAGCATTTATCTTTGCAATGCAAACTAAAGAAGCAAGGTTGATGGAAAAAATAGAGATGAAATAGAAAGAAAAAGGAGATAAATTTGTAAGACCACACACAGAAGCTAGACAATAATGATTGATGAATCTTGAGAGCCCTCCTTCCCTCCCTCTTTCCATCTTAACCAATAAATAAAAGGAAATCATCCTTTCTCACTATGCTACCCGGGATTACACTTGCATAAGCATAGTCAAGTTAAAGAGTACTTCCAGTTCGATGTGGCTCGAAAGAAAATTATTAGGACATATAAAATGTGAGGAAAGGAGATGGACGCCTCAAGACTATATTCTTAGAGACCTCAAGTCTTCAGCTTTAGAAAGTATACTTACGGAACAATGTGAAGTTCATGTTTATTTCAACAGGACAAAAGACAGAAAACAATCATTACACGATATCTAACCCTGAGGTGATCTTGGATAGCTGCCTTTTTAATCCTCATTAGACAATATGTAGTTTGGAACCGCAGCACCAACAAACATTCAGCATCTTATCATACCCTAAAACACAGTAGTTACTGGCTGGCTACAACAAGTATTATATTCATTGCAAATAAGCTAAGGATCAACTTAAAAGGCAAATAGTTAGCTCCTATGAAAAAAGACCAGCCAACTAAATGAAACTATTTTGCTCTTCTTATTCAACCTAAAACGACCTAATCCAATAGCTTTTATGAGGTCAACTAATATGTAGAAACCCCACATTCGATATCAACATAGAAAAGCATTAATCATTTTTAACATCTGTAGATTGCATCTTAAAAGCAGTTTCGAATAGTTTTTGTCCACTGCAAATATTAAGAATGACAAATCATGACAAAAGGCAACAACCTAGATTATGACATGAGACCTAACATGAAAAGATACAAATTTAAATAGTTTTATCTTCGTCTTAATCATGTTTGCGTCAATTAATTAACTTTTGTCATTAATCATTTAATCATGTCGTATTAGTGCCAAACCTGCACTCGTGTAACCCAATTACTTATCTACGAGTGGTTACGTTACGTGCTTTAATCTCTTATTTGCCAAGTGGTTAAGTGCTTGGGTCATTGGTCATATAGTTAAGGTCTAAACCAGGTAGACATTATGATACAATCCCGGCTTTTGATCAGGATATGGCTGATTTATATAGATAGTGAGCTCTATTAGCGAGAGAGGTCTAATCTCGATATGGCATTCGTTCGAGACAACACCAATCTCCAGTAGCCTTTTAGTTTCTTCTTAATTGATTGATATTTTATTGATTATTCTCTTCATGTATTTATAGCCTGAAGTAGTCCATAACTAACATCCCAAGTGATCTGGATCATATCCTGATAACTACTAACTTTTAAAACTCAAATCTAAGAATTTAAAAACTCAATTATATCCTATTAAATATAAATTTTAAAAAGTCAACCTTATATAATTAAGTTGACTTAAATACTTAATGATTACCCCGGTAAATTAGAGGGACAAAATGTGGTGTGTCAAGTAATGTGAACACAACCATTTATTTAAACGAGTTGGGTCAAATTAGGTCAACTCGACCTCAATCATTTATCTGGTTAAGTGCCACATCATGTTGACTTGTTTATAAAATGTTGTTTATGTCTGATAACTCAACCAAACATTTAACAATTGTGTAGTGTTCATGATAGCAAGACACAATCGGGCCATGTATGATCGAACTTTTATTCCCCCTATAAGAAAAAAAGGCATAATCAACTTGCTCAAATTCAACCGAGTGTGGTCAAGCGGGCCTATGACAATGTTTGTGGTCTGGGCCTTTTTAAATTTCAAAGCTCACAGTCATTCCATCAAACTTTATTTTAATTAGAGCAAGAACACTGAGATATTCTTGTTTCAAATAGACATAATATTTCAACAAACAGACACAAATATAGTTCTATATTAAATTTTACTAGTTTTCAGTCACTAATTCTACCATAAACTGTTATTTACTTTCTTCTTGTCTTGCATTTGCTGTCATTAATAGCATATACTAAAATATCTATGCATATTAAACTTCAGGTTCGGATGGAAATAAGTTTTATCAAAGCCCAAATCTAGTCCTCAAATTATTTCTGGCCTACAACTTTATTCAAACTCAACCCATGGGTTTATATTTAAATCCTCACCTTTAAAATAGCATTGGACCGAATGAGCCAAATTCACCTGCCCAGTAACACTACCTCTAATGTACCACAATGTACTACCACGAAACCCAAATTATCATTATCCAATCTAACATGGGAAGGCACATAACTCAGTGTATTAAAAGCACTCCTAAGCCTAAAGTCCCAAAGTTAAGATTTAGTTTACAAGAAAGATGAAACTCAACAACTTCAAGTAAGCCAAGAAAGGTCAACAGTTTTACGTTTTTTTTTCTGAAGTTCAATGCCCGTTTATGAGCTTTTTAATTATAGGAAAAATTGCAAAAACTCTCCTTATATTGTTACAGTTTTGCAGATAGTCTCCCTACGCTATTTTTTTGCAAAAAATATCTGTTAACTTATAATTTTTTGCACCGTTAGTATAAATCCGTTAGAAGACAGAAAAACTCAAAATATGTACAAAATTCCAAAATTACCCTTAAACTATCTTATTTTATTAAAATATTATTATGTTTTCAGTAATACACGCATTATGTATAATATAAAACGAGTTTTGTCGATTTCACCACGATTTCTCAAAATCCTTATTTTTCGACTCGTCGGGGTTTTCGCTGATCGGGAGTTTTAGAATCTTGAGTTTTTGTAAAACAAAACTAACATTGTACACATAAAATTTCTGCAAAAGTACAATCATCTAAGGATAGTTTTTGCAACAAAAAAAAATTGTATAAGGAGATTCTCTGCAAAAGTGCAATAGCATATAGAGAGATTTATGAATATATTTTGAATTTTCGTCTATTTTAAAGGACTTATACTCAGTTTTTGCAAAAAAAAAACAAATTTGCGTAGGGAGACAATCGACACAATTGTAACAATACAATGAGAGATTTTGTAATTTTCCTTAATTATCCATGTGATAACTCAATATATACCCATGTTAATGACTAATGCCTATGTATAAATTTGTCTTAATTCTTTCAACTTCCCACCTAAATTTCTCCAACACAGAGTTTGTTTATATGAAGTATAGTCGGGCTTTATGGATAAGATATTCATGATGTGATAGAGTTTGTCCTATTTCATTAAGCGGTATAGGTGAAAGCAATGGATGGCTTAGAGAGGATGAAAGGTGATTGTAATGTTGATTTCACAACCTCCCCAAATGTCTAGTAACCACACCAGGTTCAAGAATATTTCAACATTGCATGACTTAGACGACATTGTCTCACTTTATGACGAGGATCATCATGAAGGCTATACAGCTGAGATTGCTTTTTTAGATATTAATATATTATGATGTGTGCAATTAATAATTAACTTTGTTCAGTTTTCTATAAGTGTGCTTCCCTTGGATGAAGCCCTCAAGCCCATTGCATTAAAGCACTCATATGTATGTACATAAATTCCTCAAATACAGAAGAAGAAAAATACTCACAGGAACCATGAAGACAATGCGCACAATATATCTCTGATAGGTAGGCTCTGTATAATTCAAGAGATGCATGTAGATGTGATATATAGACAAAGCAATTGCTCCAGACGAGCAAAGAAATCCAATTACAGCATAGCAAATCCATACTACCATGTCCACCATTGTTTAAAATCAGATTACCTATTTCACAACATGAATTAACAATCAATAATCAGCCAATGATACCCCAAAAAGCAATAATGTAAATGCCCATATAGCTGAACCCAAAAACTTACCCCCCAATGTACACCCTACGCTGCGTTCCGAACTCAAGTTAAATTTCAGAAATTGAAACGAGCACCTACAGATGCGACGAGCTCATGGAGAACTGGCGGTCCTAAACCCTAATCGGTACCATGTTGACCTAGAGAGAACCAGTTGGCTGCGGAGACGTTGTTAATGTGCCATATGATGAACGATTTCTCGGAAAATTGGGGAAAGGGTAGGGTTTTCAGAGGAAAACCGTGATTAGGAGAAATCGAAAACTGAAATGGGAAGGAGGAAGAAGATGAGAGCCCCAAGGATCGATACGGCAGATCTAGGCGTCGTTTTCGACAAGATAGATTTGAGGAGGAACGAGGGAGAAGAAAGTGCAACAGCCAATAATGGCGGCTTCTGGTCATACCCCAAATTCTCCTTCTTTTTCCTCCTTAGAAATAAAGAAAAAATAAGCACCTATGTGACCAGAAAATTTATTATTAGAAAATTAAATGCAATTTATTCGACTAGTCTTCTGATTAATTATTTATTAATTTTTAAATTTAATTAGTGTGCAGCGCCGCGCGTTGCGCAACGCTTTTTGTAAAGCATAACGATAAAATAAAATTTAAATTATGTACAAGTTAATTTGGTAACTCGGTAATGGGTTGGTGTCATGTTTCAACGATAATGTGTTTCAACGATAATGCAAGAAGAGAGTTAACCTCTAAGACAATATTTAAATTTTCTCGATTGAACTCTGTCTTTAACGTTGAGCTATACTGGATTGGATATGTGTGACATGGATGACATCGAAATTGTTCCGGTTTGCCCCCGATTTATCGAAACCGGACCGGGTCTGAAAATTATTTTACGATTTCGGAAAAT
>JAYMTP010007137.1:0-11330 GCA_036897365.1 Geranium brycei | reverse complement strand
TCAAACAATAGGCTCATGGGTAGGGCCCACACTCACACCTCTTATATAAATAAATATTTACATATATAAATATTTACTAGCACCACATCTCTTACTTTTTCGTCACCTATTAATTATTAATATTGTACTCTTCCTCTTGAATCTTGACACCATCATGCACTGGTCTTGTGCTGTCCCCTTTGTAACATTCTCAATTTTCTATTATACTATATATATATATATATATCTTATTTTGATGCCATTTCCTTAAACTATTCAATAATAGCCACATCTGATAAACTCTTTAAAATAATATTATTCTTTTTCATAAATTAATTAATTAATAAGAAATAACTTGAAAATCAATAAAACATTCTGAGCTGATAAGCAGTAATTGCAGCAAAGTTTTGTGCGAAAAAGGAAAATAGGAAAAAGTAGAAGAACCAAAATGCAAATAAATCATATAATAACTACCACGTGTATTAGCCGTTAGTGTCATAAGTCTTCCCAGGTCGTCGCCTAGGATTAAATTACACTAAACGCGCACAAGGCTCGGCCAGGCCGCCACGTGTCCCCTAAAGCCGTTCAGTTTTTTTTTTTGAGTTTAAAAGTAAAAATTTCAATAAAATAAAGCGACACGTCCACGCCACGCCCCAGATTCGGTCAAGTAGGCGCGTGGGGACCCAGTTTTTGCATACCCTTATCATTTGACCAAAATGCCCTCGACCTCGCTCCTCTCTCCGGTTACATATTCACGTTCATTTTGGTAAATTAATAGCACCGAAAATTGAGGTAGAAGACGAGCGAAACGACCCCATTGCAGCTCGCAAAAGAAGCTCCATTAACAGAGAGGCCACAGCTATTTCCTAGCCTTTTATTATTATTATTTTTCTACCAAAATTATTATTCTGATATAAATAAGTCACGCTTTTATTCAAAATCTGATTTTTTTTCCCGTTAATTTGTGTTCATCTCTTTCTCTCTCTCCTTTGTTTTCTATCTTTTGCTGTGATTTGAGTGTTTTCTATCTTTTGCTGTGATTTGAGTATTGGTCGAATATAAGAGACGCTGAGTCTGGAGATCGAGTTCTGAGAGTTGGGAATTTGCCCGTTTTGCCCTCGGTTTCTGGGTTGATCTGATCTGTGGTCATTTGGGAGTTGTTGCTGATATTGGAGTTTCAGATTGACGTGAGTTGGGTTCGATTTGGATTTGGATTTGTGAGTCGGAGAAAGAATGTGGTGGATGATGGGTGAAGGAGGAGGCCATTACTGTTCTAAGAAGACTGATGATATTTGTGGTGATGTTTGTGGACAGGTAATTTTCGATTTCGATTCATGTTTTGACTTTATTTCATTTGTTTTGAGGACCCATTTTCCTATTGTTGGTATTGGTGTTCTGGAATTGGGATTTTTCATTCTGGGTGTGTTTGGGTTCTAAGAAAATGTGTGAAAATCTGATAGGGATGGATAATAGAAACTTGGGTCTCAGATTTGTCATGATTTGGGACTGTTTATGGATGTATGGGATATTTAGATAAAAGCTTAAGGATTCATAAGTTTTATATCTGATCTGCAAATCTGGGAACAGAATTGGATTTGCCTATATGAAATCTGCAATTGGTGATCAGATTGATCTCTCTTTTTGTGGCTGACCTAGATTTGTGTGTTTAACTGTCACATTGAAAGGATGCTTTATTTACCAGGTTTAGTAACTTGAATCTGACCTGTTGGGACTATGCTGTTGATGATGTTAGATTTAAAATCAATATAAGCTCACCTAACTGCAACCATATATTTAGTGTATGAAGCAAGATCCTAGTTAGGATACAATAATGCCTTGTTTTGTCTGATTGGACACACTTGTGTTCTTTGGTGATATGCTTACTGCAATCAATGGTTTTCGGGAAAACTGAAATGCAAGAAAACGAATCGCTTAGGAAGGAAGGCCATCTCAGATCATTTACTTTTCTTCTTAGCTATGACATTCCAAATTGTGATTCCTATTTATATCTGCGAGCACGGTTTTGTTATGGGATTTGATTTCAGTATTGATAAGTGAAATGTGCTTGTTGTTCTTTAACGTGCAGGAATCAACCCGGGCTTTGAGCATGTCAAGGATTCGGTGCATTATGCGTGGCTTGGATTTCAAGACATACATCTTTTTGTTTGCTTTTGTTCCTACATGCATCTTCGGGATCTACATGCATGGGCAGAAGATCTCATATTTCCTGAGGCCGTTGTGGGAGTCGCCACCTAAACCATTCCACGATATTCCACACTACTATCATGAGAACGTGTCAATGGAGAACCTCTGCAAACTTCACGGTTGGGGAATTCGTGAATACCCAAGACGTGTCTATGATGCAGTGTTGTTCAGCAACGAGCTGGACATCCTCAGCATAAGGTGGCAAGAATTGTATCCGTACATAACACAGTTCGTGCTCCTTGAATCAAATTCAACATTCACCGGCTTGCCAAAACCCCTTGTTTTCGCCAGCCATCGGGATCAGTTTAAATTTGTTGAGCCGCGGTTAACTTATGGGACTATAGGCGGGACATCAAAAAGAGGAGAGAACCCTTTTATCGAGGAGGCTTTCCAGCGAGTAGCATTGGATCATCTCCTCAAAATAGCGGGTATTTCTGACGATGACTTGCTGATAATGTCTGATGTTGACGAGATACCAAGCAGACACACCATCAATCTTTTGAGATGGTGTGATGAAATTCCCGAAGTGCTTCACCTTCGCCTCAAGAACTATCTGTACTCTTTTGAGTTTCTCGTGGATAATAACAGCTGGAGAGCATCGGTCCACAGGTATCAGACAGGAAAGACGAGGTATGCGCATTATCGCCAAACAGATGACATTTTGGCAGATGCGGGTTGGCATTGTAGCTTTTGCTTCCGCCGTATCAGTGAGTTCATATTCAAGATGAAAGCATACAGCCATTTTGATAGAGTGAGGTTCTCACATTACTTGAACCCTAAGAGGGTGCAGAGAGTTATCTGCAAAGGAGCCGATCTGTTTGACATGCTTCCAGAGGAATACACATTCCAGCAAATCATCGGGAAAATGGGACCGATTCCTCATTCCTTCTCCGGCGTTCACCTTCCATCATATCTTTTGGACAATGCAGAGATGTACAGATTTCTCCTACCCGGAAATTGCATGAGGGAGAGTGGCTGATTCTCTTCTTTGTAAAGCTTTGCTATAGGTGCAGTGTGCGATGCCTCGCAAAGGGTTCAACTGAAAATGTTATCAAAATATCATTCTTGGATAGTCGATTTGTACATAACGTTTTCTGTTGAAGATGGATACCAAGCAGAAAGCTGTGGCTAGGACAGAATAGCCGAGTTGCTGCAGGGATAGAGATGCTTCTACCTTTACTCGTCAATTGGTAATGGTATGATTATGAATATGATTCCTGAATATACTGAAGTTGATATAGATGTTGAGGTTCATGAACGGAGAAGTTTTGTTTTTGAGATGAACTTATTCGTATTTGTTCTCAATTCAAGTAATTGGTTTGAAACAAGTGATTGCTTTAGCTATCTCATTTGGTTGTCATTAGAACAATGAATGGTATCAACAAACAAACAGTTGATTTGATTGGCATTAAAACCAGTGAATATAGAATATGTTTAGACAGAAATAGACAAATGTGGTAGGCATTATTAGTTGCCAGTGAAGCAGATGAAGGTTGTATGATGATGATGATGATGATGATGATGATGATATTAGTGTTAGGTTGAGACATACTCATGTTGTGATTCTTAATTCTGGTTGACCTTTTTCGGGAATGGGTCATGCCTTTCTGGCTGCTAACCTGGCAATGGGATTGGGATACCCAGAAACCCATTCTATTATAAGTCAATTCCTTTTTAAATAGGCAATATGGTAAGGATTAGTGGAAATAAAAAGTGGACTTATTTGATTATTTCTAAGGTTTAAAGAATTTACTTTTTAGTGTTTGCTTTTTACACTTTATCATAATAGTGTAAAAAAAATTGGTCTTGAGATAGTAACTATTTGTTATTGGTTGTGAAAACTGAGATGAGAATGGATGCCCTTACCTAGAATGTGGATCTTATAGTGCTACTTCCACCATTGAGAATCTGAATCTAGAAGAAAGCTTAGTTGAGCCTGCCATTGTTGATTTAGAGCTTGTTTATGTTAGATATGGCCAAGAAGATGGGTGTGGAGGGTATGAGATGCACCCTTATCATCAAAAATATATAAATGATAAAACAAAATATCTGAACCCTATAAGTAGCACATGCAAATCAACATCAATGCACACACCTCAGACCTCAATACACTACCTCAGACCTCAACGCTTGGGATTTACAAGTGAAGTATCAGATGAGGCGATGGTCCAAGCCTTCGAAGCTAGGGAGAGTGGAAATATGACTAATCTCACTCCAATAGATTGATTCATCCTCATCGAGCACCGAGTGTCTTTTTTCTTTTGTCTTGCATTTTTACTTGCATCTCTCTATTTTCTTTTTTTCTCTCCTTTTGTTTTGGTGGCACTTTTGTCACCACATTTCTATGATGTATTTGATGTACTTGGCTAGATTTTGTTCCCTCCTTGGGAACTTTTCTAGTTTTCATCAATAATATCTTCATTAGCTGAGAAAAAAAAAAGAAGATGATTCAGGAGGTTGAATACCAGAACCAGCAGCTGCTAGGGTGTGGCAGTTGCCTGCACCCAGGAAATGATTTCTAGAGCCATGGTTACAACCAGATGCACCCTGGTCAGAGCCATGGTTCCAACCCTCAAAAGATGAAACCAAAACACAAGAAGCAACAGAAACAGAGTGGTTGTGGGGGCATGTGCATGAACTCATCCTCTAACCATGGCCGTCAAGGCGGCGACATGTCTGTAACTGAGTCACACCAGAAGGTTGAGGTTCCAGTAGCAAAGCTGGAGACCAAATACCAGCACAAGGAGCAGAGCAGCTGCTACAATGGAGGAAGGAGAGCTGAGTGGATCACCAAAGGTCTTTAGAGTGAATTAATAATTATCTCAACACAATAAGCACTTTGAGATCACAAGTGCAGTCCTGCTTGCCTATAAGTGAACTGCTGTTATTTGGTTCCACATTAAATAAATGGCTTCAGGTGAATGTTATTATGCTCCTTTCATCAGATCAAGGTGTTAATCTTAAAGCTTCCTTTCTTTTCAATCTGAGAACAAACCAGACTGCAAAAGAAAAGCTCTACATGCCATTGTCATTGACATCAATCAATTGACCTACCAATTCACATATTACATTAAGTTTAAAGATAAGGGCATGAGATAATGGTGAAGCCACTATTGATTGGATGAAACTTGAAAACTCAGAATCAAGCATCCCAAAAAAGTTCTATGGTTAAAGAACCATTTCTTTCACATGCTGTAATTAACATGAGTGGTTACCTGATGCACATTTCTGTGCAAAACTGAGACTGAATCTGATTCACAAAGATCCACAAGATGGAAGGTCCAAACTGATAGCAAGATGTTCTCTCTTTTGGCAATAACAGATAGGATCACTAGAAAAAGGTCCTAGCTTTGGTACTAAAGCTGATTCTTCACTCCTTTATGCCATATCCAAGGGCATCACATTCTCAAACCCTATCTTTCAAGGACAATGTAGTGAGACCAACAAGTCTATAAGATGGGGTTCAGAATTTCATGTAACACTTACAAAACAACATCATAGATTTCACAAATCAAACCTCAAAGAAGTCAAAGATGTCGTACCAAGGCGCCAAGCACAACCAGCACCATGGATTGTACACAAAAAATGACTATCCTGCATATGTTCCAGAGTCCATAGCCCCTAGGGACAAACATCCTTATGTCACATTCAACGACGAGGACGCTACAAGAAGGGTCCAAATGGTCGATTGTGTGTACAAAACTCCTCCCCCGAGAGTGATTTCTGAGGTCTATGCTGGCAAGGTTCACAATGGAAGCTGCGGATTTCATCAAGCTAGAGCACAGGAAATTCGGATGTTAAGAAACTAAGTAGATGTGCCACTGTTAAGGCTGTAACATATATCTTATACATGAATCATGCTGCATCTATAGCTCCACGAATATGCGCAAGCTATTGTAGCCAAATAAATTACATGAGAGCTCATAGGTATTAGTGTGATTTAAGTCTCACATGTACAATTAGATGATACTATTATTAAATCTTGTGAATATATTATAGTTATATGGGTCCCATTTATTTGTCTCTTTAATTTAGGTTTAATGGGTCGGTTTACGGTTTCTGATTGGTAGTCTCTATCCTGCTCAATTTTTAGTTATTGATGGTTATGAGAAAGGAACAAAACAATCTCACCATATTAATTTATGATCGAAATCTCTGGGTAAATGCTTGAATAACTTTATTAATTCAAGCATTGATGAACTGAAGAAGTTATGCCGTCATGGAGTTGTGACATGAGATGGTAACAGGAATGAGACATTCATAATGCGCGCTGCTGTTATGTGGATTATAAGTGACTTCATGTGTTTGATCTTGGGGGCGTTTAGACAAAAAGCTACAAGACACGTCCTTTACGCATGGACTCCTTCGAATCTTCACGTAGCCACTCGAAAATCTATTACCAAGTTGCACGCAAGTTCTTGCATAAAGATCTTTTATTCTGACGCACGACGCGTGCGTTTAACGGACAAGCTGAGACGAAACCTCCACCACCGCGTCTTTCTGGCACTCAAGTCATTAGGGCGATTAAGCATCACGATTACCCACTAGTGAGTCTGCATCTGAAACTTAGTAGACGATAAGGTGGTTTGTTGTGTTGAATTCACATAAGCATATTTTGGGAGTTGGATTATTGAAAGATTTGTCGAGTCAGACATGCATTCGATGTGATGCATATAGAGAATAATGTATGTGACAATATAATGGCTAGAATTCTAGGACTGTGGGAGAACAAAGATGATGAGAAAGGACGAAGAACTCTTCGGGATCAGAATGTGTGTCCCGATCAGTAGCCTCAAGAGACGAGTGAAGTTAATGTACCTTATGTTGTGAAGGGTCGTGATCGCGGCGAAGTATTTAAGCATATCAGTGAAGTCCAGTTCCCTAGTGATTATGCGGGTATATTCTGAATAACAGGGTAAATCTCAAAGACAAAAAATTTTATGGACTGAAAATTCACTATGGTCATGTGTTGATTCAACGCATATTCTCCATTGCGATTCCAAATATGTTGCCAGCTCGGTGGCAGACGCATTAGCAAACCTTAAGAGTGTATTCCAACTTTTGTGCGCGAGGGAGTTATAGGAAGACACCCTCAAACAAATGAAAAAATAGTGATACTTTCTTGCATGTTGGAAACTATTTTCTTTCATTCATTCTATACGGTCAAGGTCTACATATGCATGTATGTTCCAGATCAAGTTTTGCGAAGCGGCCCAATCCATTTCATGTGGATGTTTCCAATTGAACTGTAAATGATAATTTATTATTTGTAATATACTCGTATGCAATCCAAACTAATATTCGCGGTTTCAGGGGTCACCATTCGAGGCCACCAAAGGCAAGAGAAGTTGGTGCAACCTCCTCATCAACTCATTCTGAGATCATTATGCAGCTACATGCAATAACATGAAAAATGACTCTTAAATCTCAAGTCAAATTTTTTAAGCCTCAGCAAGAAGCGAATCGTGCTCGACAAGAAGCAGATCGTGCTTGGTAATAATCGGATCGGAAAAGGCACAAAGAAGATCGTGCTCTAACAATGTTCTTTACAAGTAGATACTGAATTTGAACTCAAATATACTCCATTTCATTTAAAATATTAAATTTTAATTTTAGTTATATGAGTTTTAATTTTCTTTAATTAATTAATTACAATTTATATATTTTATTTTAATTATAATTTTACGTACTATATTTAATTTTTAATTTTTCTTCTTTCTCCCACGATAAGGAAGGCGGACTTACATGAGTTCACCGTCTTTATAGTAACGGGAAACTCGTGTAAGTTTGACATCCTCATAGCTGATGGTGGATGACAGAGTGGATGGAACGCCGTAACTATAAAGACGGCGGAGGCATACGTAGATGTTTGCTGTCACTACAGTGACATCGTTTCTCCGTAAGCTCGCCATCTTTATTAGTATGACGACGCACCAAGTTTGCGGCGACAACACTCCGGAAAAATTTGATAGTGTTGTCATAAAAACTAAACCCATGACATAATAGAACAGTATGATGAGTCAAGATGGTGTACAATATTTTTTTTGGTGCTTCTTTGTAATACCCAATTCTCCCCAAAATTAAACACCATCCATATGGGAAGGCTTGACGTTTCCCATATCAGTCTGCCTAATTTAGATGCTTTCAATTGCTTATTAATTTGTGGGTTCCCCATGAACAATAATCATTATGCTGATTCCTATAGCATTTAAATGGTCAAGCCAAGATTGATTGGATAAAACTTCAAAATTCCCAAAAAGTTTCTATGGTCAAAGAACCATTTCTTTCACATGCTGCAATTAACCAATCATAATAACATGAATAGTTTCTTGATCCACATTTCTGACCAAATACTTACACTCCATCTTATTCAAAAATATCCACATGGAAGGTTCAAACTGATCTCCATGATGCTACAAGATTTTTCTCTCTTGTGGCATATGCTGAAAAAAGGTCCTAGCTTTGGTACTAAAGCTGATTCTCCACTCCTTAAAGAAATATGCCTCTTCTCTTCCCATCTTTCTTCCAACCACAAAGCTATTCTCCATAAAGAAAATGGCATCACATTCTCAAACCCTATCTTTCAAGAACAATACAGTGAGACCAACAAAGTCTATAAAATGGGGTTCACAATTTCATGTAACACTCACAAAACAACATCATAGATTTCACAAATCAAACCTCAAAGAAGTAAAAAAATGTCGTTCCAAGGCGCGAGCTACCATACCAAGCACCACCACCACCATGGCCTGTACAGAACAAATGACAATCCTGCATATGTTCTGGAGTCCATGGTGATTGAAGCCCCTGGACACCAACAGCCTAATTATGTCACATTCAACAATGAGTACGAGGAGCGCGTTCGAGATGCCCCGAGAAGGGTCCGAATGGTCGAATATGAGTACAATAGTCCTCCCCCAAGAGTGAATTCTGCTGACAAGGTTGACATGGAAGCTGAGGATTTCATCAAGCTAGAGCACAGGAAGTTTGGGTATTAAGAAACTAGGTAGCTAAAATAAGGTTGTAACATATATGTTATACATGAATCATGGTGTCACCTGTAGCTCCAAGAATATATATGTGTACTATTATGGCCAAATAAATGATCTGAGAGCTCATATTAGTGTGCTCAAAGATTGAGTCTCATAGGTACTGCCAGATGATACTATTCTTAAATCTGATGAATATATACATTATATTTTATATCTCATTTATTTGTTTCTTTAACAATGTTTAATGTTTAGCACGTGGTACACAGTTGATGCACTTTTCTACTTTTAAGGAAAACACTTTATTAAAATCAAAATGAGTGGAGTGGGGCAAACCCCGCACTCCAAAATTAAACATCAGTCGTGTATTGTTTACAACAAGATAGTAGAAGACACCAAAAGACGTCCAAGTTCCCTAGATCACTAACAAGCACCTACACTACCAATACTAGCTAACAACAAAAAATTAACACTATTAAACAAACAAATCTAACCCATGACCGGTTTTACTACCGAAGACTCCTACTCAACCAGGGAGCGAAACTCCCACCTGAATCAGTAAATATTTAATATTTACTTGAGAGTCCCGATACTCATTTTGTGGGCCATTCGATGCGTTTCACACAGGTCTAGACAAGATATTAAATTTCGGTCGAATTCAATTAGTTTTTGTAATCCCTATCCAAATTGGATTGTATTTTAAGAGAAAAATACACATAGTCATCCCCAACTAAAGACCGATTCCACTTAATTATCCCCAACTAAAGACCGATTCCACTTAGTTATCCCCAACTTCAAATGTGAACACTCAGCTATAGCGAGAGAGTTGAAATTGACACATGTTAAATATTTAGATGTAATATGTTAATTATAAAATAAAAAGACAAAAATACCTTTAGTCAGACTCTAAATTTTTAAATCATGTTATTTTTTAGTTTTGGGTGTTTTTCTGACTTCTTTCCCAGCTTTTATTTTAAACTGGCTCAGCCCGGCCCTTAGTGAACATATTTAGTCCATAGTAGAAATTTATTTCTTAGAAAAGTAGATAATATTCAAATGTTTGAGGACTATAAGATAAGCTGATTGTGACCCTGTGAGGACACATTTCTACAGATACATTATATTTTCCTTATCTTATATATTAAAATAGTATAAATGTTTTGAGGTTGTGATAAAAGAAGACACAAAGCTCTAGCTCCGTTCTCTTCTGTAACCCTCCCAAAAACAAAACCAAGAAAGGTAGGAGAAAAATGGAGGTTCCAGTGATCTCGATTGCAGGAGCCATATTTGTGGTCCTTTTTGTCACATGGGTAGTGAAAATAGTGAACTGGGTGTGGCTGAAGCCGAAGAAGCTAGAGACGGAGCTCAGGAAGCAAGGCCTGAAAGGCAATTCTTATAGACTTCTCTATGGAGACTTGAAAGAGCTCTCCTCCATGAGAAAGGAAGCCAATTCAAGACCCATCAGCCTCTCCGATGATATCGTGCCTCGCATCCTCACCTTTGTCAATCACAATATCTAAAAGCATGGTACGTACACAAAATAGCTTGACCTTTTAGGTGTATTAAACTTTTAACAGTCTTAATCGAGTCATTTCATGCTTTCGTGATCTTGAACATATATGCTACAGAGAGCATAACGAATAAATAGTTTGAGTTCACTACCCTTTTGTGTAAATTTTATTGAATCTCTGTGAGTTCTTATCAATTATTAGATTATAAGGAAATATTGATTATACATCTTGAACTTATGATTTGTTAATGTTTTTGAGTTAGAGAAACTGTGTTTCTTGGACATGTAGGTAAGGATTCGTTTATGTGGTTTGGTATGTGGCCAAGGGTGAATATCATGGACCCTGAACAGATCAAGGACATTTTCGTTAAGTTTGTTGATTTTCTGAAGCCGAGTACAAATTTAAACCTGCTCGGGAAATTGTTGGCAAATGGACTTGCAAGCCTGGAGGAGGAGAAATGGGCTAAGCATAGGAAGATTATCAACCCGGCGTTCCATGTAGAAAAACTAAAGGTTGTCTCCTTCGCACTTCGTTACATTCAGTTCACGATGCTGCGAAAACAATTAACTGTGTTATTACATTCATATTGGCTCATCTTTTAGGCAACAGGAAATGTCGCACGAAATGTCGAAGACATTCTCTGCAA
>JAYMTP010007136.1:0-11334 GCA_036897365.1 Geranium brycei | reverse complement strand
GCGATCCGTGCGGATCTATAGTTCTACTATTAGTGATGACACACTCAATGATACATATCAAATCACATTTAACATATTACTACAACACAATAGTAATATAATGCCGTTTTTATTTATCCCAAGAAATGATAAGACAATACATAAATAGAAAACTTTGCATTGGACTAGGGCACAAATCCTACAGGTCACCCCATGACCATCAACCTGGGCCTCAAAAACCCAACGAAGAAGCCCAGAAAAGGATTACCACGTGTCCAATGGCCACGGTTCGTGGCGAAGCACCACGGCGAAAAGATCACTACACCGTGGCCACTCTGTGGCCACCCTTAATCAATGACCGTGGCGATTGGACACGGCCTGTGGCCCTACTGTGGCGATTTAACCACTTCAGATCGTCGCGAGAAGTGGAGTGCAATTAATGGGCATGATTCTCCACCGTTTAAATTCCTAATTGATATTATTTCCAATTCATCTTCTTGTGTAGTCTACTTATTCAATTCTGTTTAAAATTAATTATGCATGTTTGATTGTTAAATTAACGACTTAACACATATGTCACATGTATGATTCAATGCCACTTCCATCATGCTTATTTGAGATACATTTATGAACATGAGGAACTAATTTCGATTAGGGATTTGAGGCGATGAACTGATGAACTAAATTAGGAAAATTTATTTAATTATTTTATATGCGTGTAGCACCGAGTATGGAGATTCTTTTAAATCTGAACTTAATGATTCATTCCGTTAATTCCGAATAGATTTCCCAAGTTTGCTAATATACCGTAAAAGAGAGTTAGTAAATGAAAATGAGTAAAAGAAGCCGGATTTAAATCTGAGCATTAAGTAGGATGGTTGATACGTTAGTAGCATCCGTAGGTGACACGCACCGAAAGATCCAGAGTTTTGACAGAGCGTAATGCTAATGAGCCGGTTAAACCTGAACTTTAAGTAGGTCGGTTACCTTAGCCAGTTATAGACCTTTTATCTACTTACATAGGGTTATTAGGTTGGTTAGGAATTCTTGTTACCTCCCTAGGATAGAAACACCCTCAAGCATATATTTAATTCAATTTATTTCCCGAAGTTTATTTATCTGACTCATTGCCTCGAAACCTATGCTTGTTTAATTGATTCTCTTGTTATTTTGAATCTCGCATATTCTACATTTCTGACCGACTAAGATTAGCCATAAAATTAGATTCGAGTGTTTAAAGTTAAATAGCCATATTGTCCTTTGGGTTCAATAAACTAGGGGTCGTAATTCACTTCCCCGTATTACTTGCGGGCGGTATACTACCGGGAGTCCAGAATTCGACCTGCATATTCTTGCGCGTAGAATTTCGGCGCATCAAGTTTTTGGCGCCGTTGCCGAGGACAATTGCTATTTAATTTTATCATTTACATAATTTAATTTTAGGACTTAGTCACTATAAAAAAATAATAATAAAATTTGTTTAATATATTTATTGCATTTTATTTTAGTTTTTAAAACTTAAAATTTCTAATAAATATTTTCATTATTATTTTAATTTTAATTTTCTTTTGCATGCAATTGAGGTTGATCGTGATTAATTCCCGATGCAACCGGAAGAATGCAACTGGAAGAAAGAAAGATAAACAATGTGGCAAAAACTGATAGCCCAATTAGAAGAACGAATATAGCAAAGGATCTATGGACCATCGTTAAATCGGTATCGTTCAGAGCCTCAGATTTAGAAGCCACCTCCTAAACCCCGAAGTTTTGAGGATTAGATGATGGCATACATGGAGAATTAAGACACCGAGATGAAAGAGCTAAAAGTCAGATGGAATTAATAGCTTCTATGCTGTAGACAAGAGGTTCACAAGTAGATCCACAGGAACGAGCAGAGTCAATCCCCCTCGACTTGAAACGAGAGCACACGAACTGGAATGCCAAAAGAATTGGTCGATTCAACTAGAGGACAGGATAAAGAAATGACGTTGCCAACCGAACTTATCTCCGAACCAAGAGACCAGGTAAAGGACTCCATTCTTTTAACTGAACAATGGACTACACTTCCCCCTTTTCCCATGTCTATTAAACTAAGTCACGAGAAGGTGATTGCTCAATCTCTTAGAAATTTGGAGGAATGTGACAAAGGCAAGATATGAAATTTTAACTCCCCAATTTATGAGAAATCTATTCTATCTCATTGTAACCATAACAATGCAGGTCAAGTCCATATGAATAATGATTTTGAGCCTTCTAACCCTAGGCAGAAAGAAAAGTTACATTTCCAAGAGATACTTTGGAGGATGCTTTTAAAAGGGAAGTTATTTTTGAACCTCCTATTAATTTGATTATCAATAATAACATTCAACATGTAGATATCTGATGACGCATATACTGATGTTCCACCAATGCCTTTAATGCATGAAATTTATAATGAGCATAAGTATTGTGATGGGTTTGTTGGTTTTGATTATTCTAAAGTGAACCTCTGAATTTATTGAGATCGAGACTTCTAATCCGCAGGTATTTAAGTTTTGCCATATTTAGAAAAATTCTAGCTTATTTAAACCATGCCGTGAAGAAGCAAACCATAACGCTTCAATCGAAGCTAGTTTAACGAAGCTAGCATTAAGTCTAGAACTGTGCCAGACTAACTTTGTTGTACTCCTCCCCGACTATTCAAGATTACACCTAAGGAGAAGAGTACAATGGATATTTGAGTTGCCTAGGCGACCTCCTGATCAACGTCCAAAAATGTCGAGCTAACGACGTTAAAAAAATGTGATACTACCTTGTAAATTATAGTTAAATTTATGCTTTTATTAAAGACTAGTATTTAATACATGTATAATTTGTCAGGTTGAAAAAGAGAAGAAGACTGAAAATTTTGGCATGACCCGTTACGCCACGGGGTAGTGGCCAAAACCGTGGCGCCAGACTGTGAACATGGACACGCGAGCGAGGCGACACAGAAAGTCAGAAGAAGGTCAACTCCATGGCTAATGGCCACGGACCCATGGCTTAGTGGCAAATACCCATAGCGATTGGAGAGTCACGCCCCGTGACCTAGCCCATTTTAAAATCTTATCGTCATCGTCAGGACCACACATCACACATCCGATTTTTTTCCATATCACAACGAGAGAGAGAGAGAGCCACCATGACCGAGCCGCCACGCCATCCTCCGCCATGGCCGTACTCCGCCACACCACGCCCTTCTCACCGCCACGATCCCAATGCTCCGCTACCTTCAGGCCTCCGTTACTAGCTTCCACGATGGATCGCACTGCCATCAGTCATAATCAACCGCAACGGCCCGGATTGAAGCGTATTTCTAATCCCTCTTGTGAACGGTAAACCCCAGTTCCCTTCTCCTTAGCTTATTCCGAACTTCTGAAATTAAAATCTACACATTGCTAAGGAAAGAGACGACTGCCACGGTCTGCATCCAATCGCCACGTCCCCGTGGCCATTGTCTCCAACCCATGGCCCTGCCTCACCACGACCCGTGGAAATATTTCGCCACTCCCATGACCCAGAACCGCCACGGTCCTGTGGCAGTTTCCTATCTGTACCGTGGCCCATCTCTGGTTGCTATTTTCCAAATTTTCTTTGCTGATTCCTGTTGGCTCGTACTCGTGGTGCACGATCGGGAGCTGCTAGTTCTAGTAGGGAACTCGCGATAACTAAGAAGAAGACTCCACATGTCCCCAACCTCAATTTATAGGACGAAGTTAGCCAGAAACTCTTCGATAAGCTTGAGGGGAAGAGGTTCGAGAATGGACGGTTGTACGTTCTGGAGACAGCAGAGGCAGCCGACATTCAGGTGGAGATGGCTGCTTGTCTGCAGGACATCGGCTATAGTCTGTGGAGTCGTGGTCGCATGTATTGCTCGTGGACCCCATAACATTGTGGGGATCCCCCAGCTCTTCCACATGAGCATCACTACCGAGATCCCACTGGCAGGCTGCGTGCCACTACACGCGGTAAACGTCCCTCTTCTTCGGCCTCTTGCACATGAGAACCGAGCAGGAGGAGATGGTTGGTGGCACCCGCCACAGCAGGTGGCACAGCCTTCGCAGCAGGAGGACTACGAGGAGAGTCTGGAGGATGAGCAGCGTGCAGACGAGAAGATGGCCGAGGCCCCACAGCTAGAGGCACCGAGGAGGAGGCGCTATGGCATCTGGCTCAGGCGCGTCGAGGAGGTAATCGCCAGGGTTGAGTACGAGATAGTCTAGATCAGACGGGAGAGCAGGGAGGACATGGATCGCATGTTCGCGTTCTTCGGGATTCCACCGTTCGAGCAGGACATGCCGCAACACCCGTACCCGCCAAGCCCGTACTTCCCGTACTGTCCGTGTCCACCTCCACCAGGATAGCAGTTTCAAAGTACGAGGACAGCAGAGGCTTGGGACATCAGTGTTTTGGGGTTTGCGTTCTCTATCTCTTTATTTTTCAGTCTTTTCAGTTTATGAACACAGTTTATTTGCTTTTTATTTTTGTGATGCACTGGAACAGTGCACCCTAAGTGTGGGGGTGTACCGCATTGTTTAAATAATTTTATAGATGACTTAATTTCACGAGTTCTTTGCATGGATTTAATTTTTTGAGCTATGCGTGAATTATTATTATTATTATTATTATTATTATATTAATGGTATGATTGTGACTTAATTATATTTTTAATGATGAGTAATGATTATTATTATTATTTGCATGCTTGTGTTTTGGTTGAATGGATGCTTGGAATTTCTCAAAAAAATTTTGAGATTTGGAATGAATGAATTTGCGAGTTAATTTTCAGTGATGATATGATATTAAATGTTGGAATTTCTTGCATGATTTATTTTTATGTTGTTCAATCGAGTGTGTGCTTAATAAGAGAATTTAGAAATCGTATTTTCTGACCTGTTATGAACATTGTAGCTGAGGTCCTTGAACTTATTTTTGGAATAATTTGAGTTTAGAAGTAATTAGAAATTCATTCGAGACGAAATAGAATAGGGGATAACTGGATTGGGAAATCTGTAGGCGTTCCTTGCTGCGTTTGAGCCAAATATTTGCCTACCTTATGTTGATTTTTCCTTAGTCACCTATTCGAGCCAAATAGCCTATTTTTGAATGAACCCATAATTTTTTTAGCCAATTTGCCCTTTTTATGTATCCATTCTTTCGACCCTTGCACTATGACTAACTTGTTGCGGGAGTTTGGAGACATCTTTTGAAGATCGAGGCATTTATGGTTGGAATTGTAGAAAGTTTGATATTCTGTGTGAAATGCTCACTTTCTTTTTACAGGTATTCGGGGTTGCTTATAAAAAAAAATTAATAAGTGCAAAGCACATATTCAGGGCAGAAACTCTGAACACTGGAAAAAAGCATTCACTACTCGAAACCATGGGAGAGTTTGGAGAATTTGGCTAATTCAAAGAAGCCAAAAGTAAAAGATGGAGTCAAAAGAATTTGGGTAACTCCAAAGGAGCCGAATTCGTGATAGTGAAGAAATTGGCCAAATCCACAATGCCAAAGACACAAGAAACGAAGAAATCTGGTGGAATACTCGACCTTGAGTATTTGGGAAACGTAAGGAGTAGCAGTTAGTCATGTGCACTTACATAGCTTATTTTGATTATCCTTCCACACCCTGAGCCCGAACCAACGTTATAAGCCACACAAGTCCTACTCTATAGATTCTCTTGATCCATTAGGTCTCCTAAGATTAATGGAGAATGCATTACGAAGTTAGCATGTGAATCTCAGACCTTTTCATAAGCAGGGGTAGTGGCTAAAGCAAACAAAGCTCATAACGAAAAGTGAAGGTATTTTATTTAAAGTTTCTTAGTTTAATACACCTCTTGAGCTTCGTCTTGTTTTAAATCAATGCTTATACTTCCTTTATATAATATTCTTGAGAAACTCATACTATATCGCATATCTAATTTCGTCCAATTGTTTGTCCAAACTTGACTTTCCTGTGTGTATTACTTTATTGCTTGTCTATCAGATTTGTGGGTATTCCGTCTGTAAACCCTCAGGAGATGTCAAACTCCTTCTATCGGGGTGATTCCCGGGATTCAAAACTAGCATCTACTTGGTTATTGCTTTCACTTTTCTCGGGACGAGAAAATTTTAAGTGTGGGGGTGTTGATACATTTGAAAATACACCACTTTTTGGGCACTTAATTCCCACATTTTCATCCTCTTTTCATCCCGCTTGGGTAAAAAACCCATTTCTTTTGGCTCTTTTGCTTCACGACCTCTTTGGATAAAACGTGTAGATTTTCAGGGCCCCGGTCCCGTGACCAGACAAGGGTAACCCCGTGGCCATCAACCTGGGCCTTAACAACCCAACGACGAAGCCTAGAAAAGGACTACACCGTGGCGAAAAGATCACTACACCGTGGCCACCCCGTGGCAATCCTCAGTCAACGACCGTGGCGATTGGCCACACCCCGTGGCCCTACTGTGGCAATTCAACCACTTCAGATCATGGCGAGAATTTGAGCGCAATTAATGGGCATGATTCTCCACCGTGGCGATTGGCCACGGTCTGTGGCCCCCTCCGTGGCGACCTCCCATTTTCAGACGTGCACGATTCGTGGCCGTTTCTTGAGCCTAAATTAAAGGGCCACGGTCCGTGGCGATTCAGCCACGACCCCATGGTGGGTCGGAAAATTTTCACTGTAAAAAGGGTTTGCCACATTTGGGAAAGACACCAGTCATTTTACGAAACACTCTACAATGTATTTCCAGAAACTGCTTCTTTAAAGTTAGAGAGCTCCAAAAGCATCCAGGAGCTATTCAAGAGAACAAGAAATTAAGCTGATGAGGAGAATCAAAGAAGTTTCAACCAGTTGTATTTAATTCTCAATGGAGAATTAATATTCGGGTTTTACATTTCTTAATTCCCCTCTCTGTGCTTTATTTAAATTTCTAATTGAGATTATATCCAATTCATGTTCTTGTGTACTCTACTTATTCAATTCTGTCTTGAAATTTATTATGCATGCTTGATTGTTAAATTGACGATTTAACACATATATCGCATGTATGATTTATTTCCATGTGAATCAGATAAATAAATCACGAGGGAAAAATGGTGGACATGAGTAACTATTTTTTATTAGGGATTTAAGGTGATGGACTGATGAATTAAATTAGGGAACTTTAGGTTATTTTTTATATGCTTGTAGCACCGAGTATGAAGATTCTTTTACATCTGAACTTAATGCTTAGTTCCGTTAATTCTGAATAGATTGCCTAAGTTTGCTAATATACTGTAAAATGGAGTTAGTAAATGGAAATGAGTAAAAGAAGCCAAGTTTAAATCTGACCTTTCAGTAGGCTGGTTGATACGGTAGTAGCATCCATAGGTCACACACACCGAAAGATCCTGAGTTTTCACAGAGTGTAATGCTAATGAGCCGGTTAAATCTAACCTTTAAGTAGACTGGTTATCTTAGGGAGTTATAGACCTTTTATTTACTTACCCAAGGGTATTAGGTTTGTTAGGAATTGTTATTACCTCCCTAGGATAAAAATACACTAAACCATATATTTAATTTAATTTATTTCCCGAAGTTTATTTATCTGATTCATTGCCTCGAAACCTATGCTTGATTAATTGATTCTCTTGTTATTTTAAATCTCGAATGTTCTACATTTCTGACTGACTAAGATTAGCCATAAAATTAGATTCGAGTGTTTAAAGTTAAATAGTCCTATTGTCCTTTGGGTTTGATAAACTCGAGGTCGTAATTCACTCCCCAGTATTACTTGTGACCGGTACACTGCCGAGAGTCTGAAATTCGACCCGCATATTTTTGCCCGTAGGATATCGGTGCATCAGTGACCCTGTACGTTCATACAACATTGGCAATGAGCCCGAAATCACAATTTCTCCCATAAATCATAAGCAATCTCTAGCACATTATGACTACCCAAATTATATGAAAATCGATAATCCGAATTAACCTTCTACCGTATATATCTGTATTTTGTCACCTAATATCTAATTGAACATAAGGCATAGAGCCGTCATCCTTACTATAATCCGTTAGTTCCTTGATCCCGAGTTAGACTGGTAACGATAACTCTGTATCAATTAACTAGTATGGTCATGCCCTTCTCAGTCTTACTTATCAAGAGGTCCGAAGATATCTAACTCATAATTAAATGAGTGACAAATCCATTAACCGGCATCCACAATCGTCCTATAACTTATTTTATATCGAACAATATACATTCATTATCCTATTACAGACAAAGTTGAGATACGTCAAAATATAAAAAGATTATATAGAAGTCAATGGTGACTCTAAGGTCTTAGGACTAACAAAAATTACGATATTGAACAATACTTATGACAATATTTATGTAGTATGCTCACGTTGGGTTGTTTAACATCATTTCCCAAATGATACATATGACTTGACTTGATATCTCATATCCTTGATCGGTAAAACATAATCATCAGTCAACATCATACTAATCTTAACATAAAGTGACGACTAGGGACAATTGAACAAAATCCTAATTAATCTGAGGGTTTTACTATCCAGTCATACAATTGATTACCTTATATGGAATTTAATGTTCAAAACATTATCATAAAATGATAAAAAAGTGTCACTTTATTCCTGATAAATAATAATGTAAATACATGGTACAATGATTGACCTAGTGCATAAAACCAACAGTCGGAATACACGATTTTTTTCACACCAAGGCAAGTTCCAGGTACCGATCTAACAAGTTAACTTTGTTGCGTAATTCTACTGGGGACGAAGTGGGTTGGGAGAACGGGTTAGCCAACCATATTATGGTTTACTTTCATGACTTGTTTTCTACTTAGTATGTTGGGCCTAATAGAATTTTAGATAACTTTCAACCTGTAATAACTTATGAACATAATGAATGCTTATGCAGACAGTGTCTAAAGAGGAAGTGTGGGCAACAGTGTTTATATGGATGTGGATAAGTCGCCAGGACTGGACGGCCTCAATATAAGGCTGACTTGATTCAGGTGGTGGCTTCTTTTTAAGAAATTAGGGTTTTTTCAGTCAGAGTCAACGATACAAACTCTTTCTTATTTCAAAGACGAAGCCTCCTTGTATGATGGAAGACTTAAGGCCCATTTCTTTTTGCAATATGGTGTATAAGGTATTCTCAAAGGTTATTGTGAATCGTTTAAAGCCTCTCTTGTCGATTGTTATATAAAATTCGCAGAGTGCTTTTATCCCGATAGATTAATCTCTAACAATGTGATGGTGTCTTTTGAAATTCTACATTGTCTTAGATGCAAGAGATAGGGTCGGGTGGAGGGTATGACGATTAAACTCAATATGAGTAAAGAGTATGACAAGGTGGAGTAGCAGTATTTACTGGATAACTAGATCTGATTTGAGAAGATCAATTCTAGTAGATTGATCTTCGTCAAGCTCCGATCAAGACTTGTTCGTGTGGATACCAGTAGAGAACGCATCCCGAAGGAGACGCTTTCGACTGATTCGTGAAGGACCTGTTCACTCTCAAAGGTTGTGTAAAGCCGGATCTACAATAGGTAAATTGCATATCTAAACCCTTTCATCAATTAGGCTTAAACATGCAGTAGATCCTTGCAAGGAATCGGGGTTAAATTTTTGTTTACTGCTTCCGCTGCTATGTATGAGATCCCCTGTTTCCCAACATTATTTTCTCAAATCCTCTCTTGTTGTATTTACAAATTCCTGAATGAATTGAATCTAGTTTCGTGTTCATAATGTTCCCGAATATTTATTCTGGTATCAAATTGAGTTATGCATGATTGCTAATTTTAGTGCATCCTGAATTTCAATTACATGTATGATTTAACTCAACTATCAGTATGCATAAATTGAATAAGCTTATGAACATGTTTGGCTAATTCTATTTAGGGATTTGAGGCAATGAACAAATGAATTTAATTAGGAAAATTTAGGTAATTATTTTATATGCTTGCTGCGCCGAGAATGATGATTTCAATTAATTTATGTTTAATGCTTCGTTCCCTTAATTGCGAATAAATTGTTTCAGTTTCCTAATATCACTCTGAACGGGAGTTAGTAAATGGAAATGATAATTGAAAACCGGGTTTAAATCCTCACTAGGAATATGTAGTTTAATACGGTAGTAATGGCGATAGGTACACACGCCGAAAGTTAGAAGAATTCACAAAACGTAAGGCTTTTTGACCAGTTAAATCATGACTATCAATAACCTGGTTTGCTGCAAATCCATTGAGGCTTAGTTGAAAAATACCTTTTATTCACCCGGAAAGGATTCTAGGTAGGATAGGAGTTCTCGTTACGACCCTATGTTAGAAACACCAACAAGCATATTCTTAATTTAATTTATATCCTAAATATCTTATTCGTATGTTCGTTGCCTCTACCTGTTATCTGATTATTTAAATTTTAATTATTTATTTAATCTCGCATCTTGCATGCTTTACCATTCTCGCACCTAAAACT
The DNA here is from genome assembly GCA_036897365.1 of Geranium brycei. Taxonomy (NCBI): domain Eukaryota; kingdom Viridiplantae; phylum Streptophyta; class Magnoliopsida; order Geraniales; family Geraniaceae; genus Geranium; species Geranium brycei. The sequence goes on along the minus strand of JAYMTP010007136.1, from coordinate 865 downwards.
CAAATTTTCGACCGACTAAGATTACCGGAAAGATTAAATTCGATTGCTTAAAGTTAAGTAACCAATTGTCCTTTGGGTTCGATAAACTCGGGGTTGTAAACTTACTTCACTGTATTACTTGTGACCGGTACACGACCGAAAGTTTGAAATTCAACCCGCATCATTTTTGCGTGTCGGGTTTCGGCGCATCACCTAGCATCCATGATTGTCTCAATTTGGTTATCTTTGTATCTTTATTTGTTTTCGCTATTTGTATATTCATTTAATAATTTCATATTTATTAACACATCAGTTAAATACACATTTTATTTTACCGAAGTATCATAAATTAAATTGAATTAACCCTTTTTGGTCTTTGTGAATTCAACTTGGACTTTTTTATTATTACTTGTAACGATAGCGTGTACTTGTGCTTATTCGTGTGCTTCTAGACAACCATCCTCAGGCCCAACATTGGGTCCCAATCGAAATAGGGGAATCATATAGTAGTGTTGGTCTGTTTTGAGCAAGCATAAAGATTCGGGGGGGGGGGGGGCTAGGTAATCATGATTGGAGGTTGTTGACGATTCCAGAGTCTCATCGGGAGATTGTTCAGCCTCGTTACTATGCTCGTGGTTCGTTGCTAATAGCTAAACTGTGTCATAATTCAAGTTACGTGTGGAGGAGCGTTTTAGTAGGTCAGGATTTGTTGGTGAAGGGGTGTGAAACTAGTAGGTAAGGGTGAATTTGGGATGACTCGGGAACCTTGGTTGCCGTGCCGAACCCGTATGTGCAATCTTCTGTTAGAGTTCGTGGGGTCCAAATCAGATTCATGGCAGCGGAAAACAACAAAAATTAACCTCGAACCCACCCAGGATCTCATTAC
>JAYMTP010007135.1:0-11335 GCA_036897365.1 Geranium brycei | reverse complement strand
ACGTCAGATAAGTAAAGATGTTACGACGACCTGCTCTCTCTCTTCTGTCATCTCAGGATTTGATGTTAACATTTTCCGATGAATCGTGGTTTTTATACCTTGTGTGTGGTATTGGTGGTGATATGTATGTATATCTGTTGACTTGAACTTTTAGGTGGATTGGGATTCTCAGAACGCTTGTTAAAGCGGGTTTATTAGTTTTTTTTTATTGAAAATGAAAACATGTTGATTGGGAGTATTTGTGCTTATCTTAATATTTGCATGCATTAATAATAATGGATCATGCAATCAAATTAGGGATGTTTGGGTTTTGAGCCGAATCGATCAATTCAATTTTAACTATGTTGTATTTTGGTTCGTTTTTTATGAATTGAATTTCAGAAAATTCTCAAAAGTTATGCCATTTGACTTAATAGTTTTTGGTTAAATTTTTTTTAAATCGATTTTCATGAAATTCTTACATTATGGATCAATCTTGACTTATTTATTGTTGGACCAATATTTTTAACAGTTTTCATTTTATAGACCAAAACTAAACTGATAAAATTTTGCTTCGATTCGATTTTGATTTGAACCCAATCAGTTCCTTTTTGTTTGGTTTTTTTTTGGGTCGAGTCGGGTCAGTTCGTATAGTCGGTTCACTTATTTTTGGCCAACCTTCATTCAAATAATGAAGTTTTGTTAGAACATCAAATATTCAAGCCTAAGCTATGCGTTACTTTATATGGGAAATTGAAATATTATTATGCTACAACATTATGAAAATAAATTTTTTTATTGGCGAATTATATCAGGATTTGGGTTCGACTATGCTCTATCATGGAAATAATTCATCTATGTACTTACAACTATTATTATCTTATTTATTATAAGCAAAATATATATTTTTGAGTCATATTATGTATATAATCGTTATAGCATTTTGTGCCGATGGTGCTTTTTTTCCGGAGATTCTGTCTTTGATTCATGCTTGAGATCTCAGCCGTAAAATTTTCATTTTTTCTTGGAAAGAAATGACAATGAGACGAGTTTTACTCTAAACTCATTTTATTCATCCACGCCATGACCTTGGTTGGATACAAAGTTTAAATACCACCAAAAATCGACCCAAAAATACATTGAAAAATATCAAAATTAAAATAGTATGAAATAGTCTTTTAACATATCGGGCCAGGTGTCGGTTTTCCACCCGACCTCGAACGAGAATTTTTATATCTCCCTCTAATGCCGACTCGATCCTCAAAAAACTTTTTCACTCATATTGACCAGATTGAATCTAAGACATCATATCATTGCCATCCTGATCTTTAATGACAAAAACAAAAACTCTGCATAAAAGCAGTGTTCTAAAAAATGCTATCTTCCGGTTGGACGGGACGAAACTAATCAAATCTAATATAAAAAAAATTATTCAAACCAACAATTTTTTTTTAAATTTTCTATTCATATTTAAATTAGTAAAAAAATTAACCAGACTAGTAAGAAATTACGTAGAGAATGTGAGATATCAATAAATATTAATATATATATATATATCCAAAATAGGAATTATTAAGAAAAATTACAATATAGAGAGAGAGAGAGCCATCGTCGTTTCTTCGATCTCCACATCTTAATATTCTTCTTCTTCTTCGTCTTAGCGGTCTCAATCTCTGCGGAGCTCTCGAATCGCATCGCATTTTCACGAACCCAGAGCTCGCCAATGCCTGCCCACAAGCGCTCCTTGTCCGAGAATCGCGACGACGACGAGGACCCTTTGCTTGACCACCAACACCAAGCCAAGCAGCCCCGCCGCGAGCCGGAGCTCGACGATGAAGAGCTGGACCGGAGCCGCAGAGAAGACGGAGAGGAGCTCGAGGAGGAGGATGGAGAAGGTGGGTCGCGTCTATTTCTGTGTTTGGAGCTATTTTCGAGTTGGGTTGGTGTGGTTGAATTCGATTTGGATGTGGATTGGGTCGGGATTGATGGGGGTGGTTGATTTGTGGTGGTTTTTGCAGGTTCTGAGGAGAGTGTGTCTTCTGGGATCGACGAGAAACCAGAGTAATTGATTTCTCCTCCTCCTCCTTTGATTTTGAGTTTTGAGCTGGTTGTGGGTGTTTTTTGTTGTTATTTTCTTCTTGTGGGTTTTGGTCAAGTGGTCTTAAAGTGAAATGGGTTTATGTGTTTGTGATTGTGTGCCGTTTCTGGACATGCTGTTTGTTTTTGTTGATTTTGGCATTGGTTTATATGTTATTGTTCTGCTCGATTCGATGCATGATAGGTGATTGCATGTGGTGGTGATTCATGTCCCTTTCCGCGATTCTGGGTTTTATTTGATCTTCATGTTGAGTAATGCTAGTAGTGTTCGAGTGTTCTCAAATGGTGCAAGTTCTGTTCTTTGATCTCTCTGGATATTTGCCCAGTGATGTTCAATGGAATTTAATAATTTATGTACAGTTGCTTTGTTTCTATGTGAGTTCATATGGTTTTGGGTATAGTATTACCTACCTCCATAAAAAAGCGAGGACCTATAATGATTTTCGATTCAGATTTGGGTACTGTGGCTCCTTTACATGAGTTCAGTTGTAGCTTGATTTATAATCTTTTCTCTTATGGCCTAATCCAACCATATTTAATTATTATGAGCAGTAATAGCTAGGTTGTTTCTTGTTTCTGCACAACAAAACTGGTAGAAATGAATGAACAGTATATATATTTGTTTATACATGCAATTTGCCAGATAATGCAGGCTGACTTGAGCACAACTTGCAATAGCTGGTTAGTGCCAGCCAGGGTTAGGTGTTGTATTTATTGTAGTTATTTTGTTATTACTAGATTTGGGAAAAGAGATTTATGATAAGCATGCTGCCAAAAATAAACTGTGAAGAGATAGAGAAATTGGCAATTCTAAGTATATAGTAATAGATTTCATTAGTACTTTGTGCTGGGGCCTTTGATTTTTTGCTGACAAGTTGAATCTAAACATTGCACTCGGAACGTTGTTTTGGTACAGTCCCGAGTTTTTCTGGCATTAGAATGTATTTTATGAGCATTGTCCCTACAGGTGGATATAGAGATAATACGTGCTGTGATCCAACTGTGTCACTTGTGAGCATAGTGATGAAAAAAATTTAATTTTGTAATCTTGCGTTTCCTTGCAGATTTGTCACTGTAGAGCTTCCAGAAATTCGGAAGGATGTGCAGTGCCCGATATGTTTAGGTATTGTTTCATTCAAGTCCTTGCAGTAGAAAAATCATAGCCTGAAGTCCAATCCCAGTTGATTTATTCTATAGTTTTTTGTTTTATTTTTGATCACTAGGATGTCATGTAAATTTGAATCCATTTGCTACTTTCTTATATACACACATCGATCTGGTATAGAAACATTGACAATGCCATGTGGATGAACAGGGATCATCAAGAAAACTCGAACTGTGATGGAATGCTTGCATCGCTTTTGCCGTGAGTGCATTGACAAGTCAATGCGTCTGGGGTATGTAAAGAAAGTGTTTCGCTTCTATGCTTATCGTTGCTTCTTATTTCTTATTTGCAGTTATTGGGAACGGTCAACGTTTGAGACTGTTCATATATTACTCAGAATTGGATTCACTGGTTGATACTTTCTTCCAGGAACAACGAATGTCCTGCTTGCCGCACACATTGTGCCAGTCGCCGTTCTCTGAGAGATGACCCAAACTATGATGCTCTTATCGCTGCTCTGTATCCAGATATTGATAAGTATGATGAGGAGGTAAAGCTTGATTTTTTTTCTCCGTTCGATTTTGTTCTCTAGTTTTTTTATGCAAATTATGAACTGCTTTAACTGCCAAATGGTTTAGGAATTGGCTTTTCACGAAGAGGAGAGGAATCGCAATAAACAGGTCAGACCTAGAGTCTTTTGTTCCTACTAATGTGAATGTCGTTATATTTTCAAATATGTTTATGTATAGTTTTTGCCTGAATGCACCATCTTTTCTTCTTCTGGTATAATCAAGAAATTAATCTTCAGAAAAACCCTTGATTATTTTTTGGGTTAATTGCAAAAAGTGGTTGTGTACTGCAAAATGTAGCTAACAAGTTGTCAATTGGTTTTTGCAAAATGGGTAAATTAGTCCAAAAATGATGAAAATGCCCCTAAAATTCTAATTATTTGACTGGAAAGTGTGAACATGGACATTTACTACACGCGAAATTTAATTTTTCTAAGAAAATTATATTCCACGGGTATTTTTGGACAAATTTACCCATTTTACTAAAAAAAATGGTACGTCGACCGATACTTTTTTCAATAAAAATGTTCACATGTGTAATTTTCCTAGTCATGCTGGAGATACTACTATTTCTAGTGAAATGGGCATATTTTTCTCACATTTTGAGATACTGAGCTTGCGGGACATGTAGCATGCTCCTGGACTTTGTTGGGCAGAATCGGGCCTTGCCAAGGAAGAGCACATGACAATGAAGCCCGTATACACATTATAGCCCGCTATTGACCCAAAAGGCTAGCCAGTCAGTTTCTGGATCCAATATGTATAGAAACTCTCCTTACACATCATACTTATCCGATGTGGGACATAGACTCACATGTAGAATCCTAGCAGCCTTGTCATGTGAGTCCACAAATAAAATTAAATGGCTTTCAGTGTTGTTATACACATGTTACAATAAGGTTCCTTTAATTACCAATGGAAGTTTGAAATTTTCATGTTGCTATATGCAACTGCATTCATGTTTTATTTTAATTTTAACAAAGATTTAAATCTTTCTTGGTGATTATATTAAAGATTTCTTCTTTGCTACCATAATTTGCTGGACAGATTCAAGCAACGATAGCCGAAATTTCTCAAAGACAGACAGAAGCTTTGGTCAAAAGACGCGCCCTGGGCAAAGACACAAGTGCATACACCATGAGATCACAGCGCCGAAACGGTCAATCAAGAAGAAGGCGCGGCTACCGAGGCATTGAACATGAATCTGAAGACAACGAGAATGAAAATGATAACAACGAAGCGAAATATTCATCTTCTACCGATGAGCGCTCGGCAGAAGTCAAGCACAGGCGGAATAGGAGGCACCCAGGAGCTCGTCTCCCCCAGCCTTCTCCATCTTCTGCCAATTCAGATGGCACGTGCCTTGAGAATGATACCGAGACAAGCAGGGAAGGCAGGGGGAGATCTCCCGGGCTGGTACGAAACTCAGAAATGCTCGGTTGGGGAAAGGGTGGCACCAGGAGTCACACCCGCCATAGCGGTTCCAATACCAAGAGTTCCCGAATTAGCAGGCTGTCTAAGCTGACTGATTATCTACGGAGCGCTGAAGTAAACTGTGATGAGGTATTATTTATAAAGAAAATGGCAAAAAGGCGCCATCAATTTTTGCTTTGTTTTTAAAATCTTAGTTCTTAATTTAAGGGGTAATTTTGTCATTTTTGTACAAATACATATGTTTTGCACAAAAAATCAAAGTTCACATCATTTTTTTGCCCTTAACAAAGTACACAACACCCTCTTACAAAAGTGTGATAGTATAGAACACCCTTTTGCCATTTTCCCTTATTTATACAATGATGTTAAAAGCACTGCAAACATCAATCTACATCCTCGTGTTTATACTTTGCTCGTAATTTGTCTTCTGTTTGCAGATAGATGTTCATGTCATGCTCGTCTCTTCCGATACAAAAAGAACGCCAAGTTTACAGCAGCCTTACCTTCGCTGCCAACCATGCTCATCTGTTGGACACCTACGTGAGGTAAGATTTCCTCCCGCTATTTTCCTTCACTGAGCTATTTGCGCATGTTAGTTAACATAAACACGAACAAAAAGAACTCGCTAGGTTATGCATGATAATTCTGGTCGTATATTTATTAGAAACTTAGTACTGCTGCATTGAACACAGTATGTTGCTGGCAAAATATCCTTACGAGCTGAAGATATTGAAGTGATGGCCGTAAAAGGGAATGGGAATATACATCACGACGAGAAGGCTGTCCTGAGCCCTTCAACCTCAACAAGTGATCCAGATCCTGCTTCCCTCCTTGTGAATCAGTGCAAAGATAAGCTGCAAGCTGTAGAAGGGCAAGAAGCTTTGTTAGACCTTAAAGCCAATTTCTCTTCTGTCAACCATCATTTGGTAAGCATGATTTCATCTATATCTGCAAATTTTACAATTCTATAGAATGGTGGGTTATTGATGGTTAAGTGGCGACTGTGAGTCTTGGTCACACATCGAGCAAATAAGGGGTTAAAGAAAGTGTCCATATACACGTGGATTCGTAACTTAGTAGACTAGTCTTTTGAATATTAATAGTGTCAGGATGACAAAAATTTCTGAATTTGACAGAGATCCGATATTCCCGATCTGATAGGGTAGAGGTAGGACAGCTCATAATTACCGACCCGAACTGGAAAATAACTAAACTGGTTAAAACATCGAACCGAGCTGAAAACTGATTGGTTTGGGCATGTGGCTCATTTTAAGTCATCGATCTTCATTAATTGAGCCTAAAAATATTGTGTCAACAAAAAACAAGTCAAACCTGGCAAAAAATGTGATGAATTCATGGAATTTGGTTCAAAGAAAACCGGACCAAAAACCGACCGGTTTAAAACCAAATTGAACGGATTTCGGTTTTTATTTTCTTATAACCTAATTGATCAGTTCGGTTTTGAACCTGTTCGGTTCAAAACCAAATCGCGAGCATACCTAGGTAGAGGAAAGGAATAACAAAATCCGTCCTGAACTCACTCCATTGCCATTCTTCAGAAAGACAGAATACTCTGAATCCAACATGATAGGGACGGGGATCCCTAAATCCGCCTCAAACCCACCCTTCAATAGTGCCCATAGACTCTTTCATTCCCTTGTGCTATCTATTTCATTGGCTTTTGGAATTTCAAACAACTGACTCAATTTTCTTTCTTCTGTCACAGTTTCTTGCATACAGACAGAAAGAAGCCAGTGAACAACAAGTCCCTGTCAAAAGTGCTGTTCAATGAACAATTTGCTGATTTAACAAACCCATGTAAATTTGATGGTCTGTGAAGTTACAAGACAGATCATGTAGGAGTAAAGTGTGAACAAACACATTATGTATACACAATTTATTGTCTATTTCTGGCTTTCTACCAGATATGAAGAGGAAAGAAATTGTTTAATGCTGTGGTTTTTTTTCAGCAAAGAATTTATTGATACGAAAATATTACAAAAGAGAATTTTTTGATATGAATCTTTGCCTCGAAACATAACAGTGAAGAGGGCTCGGAGATTGGAAACTTAAGGTCAGAACCAAGCTATAATACCATTGTCTTAAATGGCTTACAAAGTGGTTGTATAATTCGCGTTATTGTAACGAGAAAAATCCAATACGAAACAGTAATACTAAGAATTTTACGAAGTTCGCTGACAATGTGCCAACTACGTTCCCTAACAAAAAGAGAAGAGTCACTACTATAGAGAAACAGTAGCACAGTACATACCAAGTCGTTTCGATCAATTTGTTAGACTACATTAGCGGAACTCGAGTTCTCACTCGCAGATTGTAATTAATTTCAAGTTTGTCACGTCGAGTCATTCAACCAGCTAAATCCTAAGAACTCCCCATTCGATTCAAGACACGTCCAACACACATATCCACCTATATCCCGATGCATGTAATATCCGAGACGTGACATTCACATAGATAAAACCGTTGAAACAAAAAAAAAGTCAAAACCTCAAAAAAAAAGAGTTTCACCGACAATCATTCTCAAATCCCGCAACACAAACATTCGTTGACAATGTGCCAACTACATTCCCTAACAAAAAGAGAAGAGTCACTACTATAGAGAAACAATAGCACAGTACATACCAAGTTGTTTCGATCGAAACCTCAATCTAACAAAAAAAAACATGAAACTCAAGTTCTCACTCGCAGATTGTAATTAATTTCAAGTTTGTCACGTCGAGTCATTCAACAATCTAAATCCCAAGAACTCCCCGTTCAATTCAAGACACGTCCAACACACATATCCACCTATAATTCAACACATATAACCTCCGAGACGTGGCATTCACATCCTTAACGAAAAAAACCGTTGAAACAAAAAAACAGACAACCTCAAAAAAGAGTTTGGCCGACAATCATCCTCAAGTCCCGCAACACAAACATTACATGCTACGAACCTAATCAAAACGTACAAAAAACATCTACACACATATATATATATATATATATACGTAACACCCATAACCAAAAACCAAATAAACCCAAATCTCATCACAAAACAAAATTTAAAAGAACCCAAGAAAAAACAAAATGGGTCGGTCAATCGGGTTATTTATGGCGGGAATGACCCTCCTGCTTATGGTCTCCGGGTCGTCGGGTTCGGGGCCGGATCAGAGCCCGGCGGGCTGCATGGCGGTGCAGGAGAAGATGCTGGCGTGCTCCGACTACCTGACCGGTAACCGGAGCGACGTTCCGGCGAGCTGCTGCGAGCACGTGCAGAATTTGAACGATCTGGTGGAGATGTGTTTGAGCCCGAGGTCGATATGTTACTGCGTCGAGGACTTGGCCAAGAAGCTGTCGTCTCCGTTCCAGACGAACCGGGTACATGCACTGTCCAGGAGGTGCAGGAAGCGGGTCGGCTTCCCCATATCCAATCACATGGACTGCTCCAAGTGAGGCATTCCAACAAAATCTCTTCCTTGTCTGATTAATTTAATTTTTTATTAATCTCTACCTGATTAGTTTTCGGAAAGACCCTCTCGGCCCAACTATCGTACATCAGTTTTTAGAACACTTGATGATAATCATTTGGTTTTTTGGGGGACAAATTTTTATCGGTCCAAATTTTATGAGTCGGGTCATTCATTTTGTGTTGACAAAGTTTCAAACCAGAAATAAAGTGTTATATTAATTTTTTTTAAGCAGTTGATAGCAGTGTATTAAAAAAAATTCACATGATTTATTCTCAATTAATCATTTGTTAGTCTTTAGAAAGGTATGTGCTCTCCATCTAACTAGTCCATAACATGTTTTACGGCATTAGTTGACAGTGACTCGGTGTTTTTGGAGACAAATTATAGTTTAAATCAACTTATTTCAAATGGATTTATATATTAGAAAAATATATGTAGGAAACAATTGTTTTATATATATATATATATATAATACATTATTTAAAAGTTAATACAGCATCATGACTACTAATTTACGAGTAAAAGTTTACTAGAAAGTGACCGATATGGGTATGATAGACTTTTATGTGACTTGTGTAACTAAAACCAAAATCCCGTTTAATATCGGTTTTTTATTTAAATCATAAACTATAAATTGAACCATATAAATTATTGTTTGCATAATTCAAATGATTGGGTTGGTCTACGATTCAATTAAACTTGCTCGTGACTAACATTATTAACGTTAATGCATGTATTATGTGTCTTTTCTTCTTCTGCAGGGTTCATAAAAGAAGTAAAAATTGCTGAGCTGTGAGGAGAGGTTCAAGGACGACGAAGTCAATAAGGTCTCGGTACCAATATTTTTATATGTAATCCTAAAGATTATCATAGAAAATTGATTATGAATTTCAAGTATATGTGTATTTATTTGTGTATTTGTAACCTTAACAAAGTTTGAGATTGTGATATCATGAGTTCGTGAAGTTTCATGTTAATTTCATTCCTAAAACCATTAAGTTCATGAATAAAAAAATTAAATTCGATTCGTTCGAGTTTGGTTGGATTTGTTCAATTCATATATATACATATTAAAAAATTAAATTCATATTTTAGTTATATTAAATAAAAAATGTATAATCAAGTAAAATATTAAATGTGTCTGTTCGTGAACTTACTGATCTCAAGTTGGGCAAAGCTTGATTTGTTTATTAAATAAACTCATCTTTGAGCTCGGCTTAAACTCAATTATGCATATGACAAATACGATCAACATATTTAACGAATTAAGCTTGAGTGACTCATTAATGACTCGTTTTATTTATACTTTAGTTTAGGATATTTTTATTAGGATTGGGTGGTTCTTTTAATACGAGTCAATAATATAAAGACTAGTTGCTTTCTAGGAATTAAATGTTGTATTTCTTTATAGCCAACCCTGAACCACTTGCCTTAATTATAATGGTTGTTTTGGAGTAGACTCAGTCTCACAATCACATAATAATCAAATCTAAGATGGTGTTGTAATAAACTAAAGAAAAGAGTAAAGTGAAATCGATAAATAATGTACTAGATTTAGATATATCCAAACGTAAAGGACATAAAGTTTTATCAATTATAAGGATTTTTATATAATTACATAATAAGTATGTTAGGTTAGGGCCGGCCGATAATAAAGCAGGTGAAGTAATTGTTTAAACTCGCCCCAAAATAAGTTCAATAATTTAGGCCTAATTCAAAAAATAAAGACTCCAAAATAAATGTTTTGTTATAAAAGTGAACACTTCAATCAAAATTAATACAGGAGGGACAAAAACTCACGACCGAATAAACAAACGCTCCAATTTGTATTGTCTTAATTCTATAAGAAATAAAACACTTCTTTTCAATTTTTTCTTTAAGCCCTAATAATCGTTGAGCTGGCCTTGGGTTAGGTTACAAAAGAAGAAGTGTTTAAAATATTATTAAAGTGAAAAGGTGTCAAAATATACCCAAAATTTGATATAACAGATATTGCGCGTTACGAGAGATGTTCTGATAGATATTATTATTATATACATCTTGAACTCAAAGAGTTCCCTAGAGTTGAGAGTCCTAGACAAATGGCTTCAGAATCCAGCACCGCGGATTAATCATTCCAAGTCGAACGCCTGAGAAAACTAAGCGTTCTAGTTAGATGCACTCTAACTCGAACTAGATAGATCTATCACTCTAACTCGTTCATATCAACTTGTACACATTATATCGACCTAACAGTTATCCATCACTCTAACGTGAAAGAACATAACAACTTGCACACATTATATCGACCCGATAGGGCCCACATAATGATAAATTCAAAATTATCTTTGAAGCCTTGATAACAACATTACTCACAATCTCACATCAGTTTCATTGGCAACCACAGATCATTGAATGTTGTGGTCTCACATGTCTTCCCAACCACCCTCAAGAGCCTAAATAGCAAACCTAATCTCCACAACTTGCTCCTTCGCAATTCAATTTACACCATCTACCGACAGTGCAATACACATAAATCATCACAAGGAGTAACAAAATCACCAAAAAAAAAAACCTTCAACATGACTCATTTCTCTCCCTCTTCATCCCAATTTCTTCTCCTTCCCCTATTTTTTCTTCTCATCCTTCCCTTGCTCTTCAAACCAGCAAAATCGACCGTTGGAGGGAACGAGACGGAC
>JAYMTP010007134.1:0-11335 GCA_036897365.1 Geranium brycei | reverse complement strand
TAACACCGTTAGACCTAAGTGAAAAGTTTGTAAAACACGGGGACTCCACAGAACGATTTTTTTTTGCGGAGGAGTTAAGTGAAAATTCAGTAAAATGCGAGGAAGGTAAGTGAACTTTTCCCTTATTTTTTTTTTGCAAATTGTGTATATTTGTCTAAAAACAGTAAAAATGTTATTGAAATAAAAAATTACGATCAAATTTAGAAACAATATTCTTCAATTCGAGTTCGTCGGTTTTTTTTATTATCTTCCACTTTATTGATGTCTTCTCGTGAGATGTAGAGTTAAAAAATTATATTTTATTTTAACTTTTCAAGAAAAATAATTTTAAGGACATTTTCGTAATTTGTTGACAAATATACATATTTGGCAAAAAAATAGTAAGTTTACGACCACTTTTTACAAAATTAAAAGATTCATGACAACTTTTCGCAATTTTCCAAGCCTTTACTTCCTTGTTTGCTTGGTTGAGTAAATTATAGGGTAAACAGAAGATGGTTACCATTAACTATGTATAAATCTCGGAAGATCTCGGAATTAGAGACCTCCATGATACGGGAAGGTGAATCTCATCCAAATCTTGGTCAAACCCAATCAATTTAATTTTTAATCCAGTCCAATTCGATCATTTTTTATCTGATTCGATATAACTCGAGTCAACCCAATTTTAATTTTAGGTTATTACCAAATCATCTATTTTCGTCTCTGTTTTCGCAACCCCTATCGGCTTTTTTTTCACTTTGTATTCGCGTGCAAGTTGTAAATTTATATAAGCAATCATATGCAGTCGCCCATTTTCATAATGATCTGATTCTACTATATTCTGCGTAGAGAACAAAGCGGTGTCGTCTAAGATACTGAATCAACCCATCTTCTTCAAAGTTCACTTAGCCTTCCTGAATGTGTTTATCTAAACAAAAAAAGGTTTAAGAGAAGATAATTGCAAATGAATACTTATATAAATTGATAATTTACACTCGAATACAAATTAAAATTGCTTTTGCATATGACTTTATTATAGATTTTTATTTGATTTTCCATTCACATAATTAGCTATACATGAAATGACGAATCTACCCTTCATGAATATTCAAAATTTCAAATGCAACCATTTTTAATTACAAAACTCATCCCTGAAACCAAACATTATTACGAGAACGAAGACCATCAATACCTTAGGGATTTCCCAATCTTCTTCCTCCTCGTCGCTTCGCTCAGGTAAAACCTTAATTTTCTTATCTCGTTTCTCACTGATTCTTCTTCGGTGTTAATCATGCTCTATCAAATTATTTGTTGGATTTCACATTTTTTCCATCTACATAACAATGTTATGCAATATCCTCAATTTATTTGATTTTGTTCTTGTTGTGTCTGATGTTAGTAGATATTTCTATCGCTTTTGATTTGCCGTTTATTTATTCAGTTCGATATCGGTCATAGGGTTGATTTTATATTGGATTGATGCAATATACGAGCTTTATTTCACATGTTTTATTTGTGTTTTTCAGGCCATGTTTGATTTCCGAGAAACAGTAGAAAGTAATGAGAAAATGCTCCGTTTTTTAGACACATTAAAAGTGAAGATAGACGTGTGAATACTCCAATTTCAGACCAAACCCGTTATTGATTTTCTCATTCATACCGTTTCTGTTTAGCCCTGATTGGTTGTTCCTGAAAACTATAGTGCCAAGGAGAAAAATGTTGATTGATGTTTTCATGATCTTGTTGAACTCAAAGTTGGGACACTTAGCTACAGTGATGTGGACGCATGTTAAATATTTGTATGAAAATGTTAATTTTAAAGTGAAAAGACAAAAATGTCTTTGATCAATTTTCTAATTTTTAAATCATGTCACCGAACTTTCAAAATTAAGTTATATGCAGTTGTTCCTGCTTAGCGACAATTGTTAGTTGTGCTGCTATATGTGATGTTAGTTTGTTGCGTTTCTATTGGTGCTTGATTTGACTGCATGTGTTGATCCAGTCAGCAGAGGTGGAAGCCGTGACTTTGCATTAAGATATGTAAGTTTGTGTACGCTCGATATATGGGTGCGGGGATTGTCCCACTCGATTTGATGAATGAATGATTATTATCATATATATATAAATCCCCTTCTTCTCCGTAGGGTTTTGACTAGTTTGACTTCCTAGGGGTTTCAGCTTCGACCCAACCGATTCTCTGGTTCAGAGCAGCTCGGCGAAGACACAGGAGAGAGAGAGAGACGCAGAAATGAGCCTAATCGCAGGTTCGTACGAGCGATTCGTATGGGGCTTCAAGCTCCGGTCCCAAACCCTAGTCCCTCTCTTCTCGTACCCTTCCCACACCTCCCCGATCATCTCCGTCGCCGCCTCCGGCCCCGCCGCGGCCTCCGGCGGCTCCGACGACACCGTCCACCTCTACGACCTCTCCTCCGCCTCCTCTCTGGGGTCCCTCACGGACGGCTCCGCCTCCGTGACCTCCCTCGCCTTCTACGCCCCTCCCGGCCTCTCCTTCCCCCGCAACCTCCTCTCCGCCGCCGCCGACGGCTCCGTCTCTATCTACGACGCCGACCCTTTTGTCCACTTGCAGACTCTTTTCGTCCACAAGAAGGCCGTCAATGATCTTGCCGTCCATCGGTCCGGGAAGGTGGCGCTGACGGTGGGGAGGGATGAGTGCTTGGCGATGGTGAATTTGGTTAGGGGGAGGAGGAGCTTTTATTGCAGGTTGGGGAGGGAGGCTACTCTGGTTGAGTATGGTTTGGGTGGTGAGAGGTTTTTTATGGTTATGGGGGAGAAGGTGGGTGTTCATGATGCTGAGGATGCTAGGTTGGTTTGTGAGTTGGAGGGACAGAAGAAGATTCTTTGTGCCGCTCCTGGGGGACAGGTTTGTTTCGGTTCCATGATCGTTTTTTTGTATATAAGTTTTGTGTTGCATTGCTAGATTGATTCGGTTAGTATGCATTTTAGCTTAGGAGTGCTAGTTTTGTTCCCGAGTATATGTGGAAGTTGATCATGCTTGTTTTGTGGGTTCTGAGTTTGGAGACTCGGGTTACATTGTTCTTGTGTTTTTGTGTTGTCATCAGCTTTTCGAACTTTAGAACAGTGACAATCCCTTCGTTCCAAAATAAGTGTTCAGGTTCCATTTCACAGAGTTCCAAGATCGTTTTTTTGTATAGGAGTTTTGTATTGCATTGCTAGATTGATATGGTTAATGTGCATTTTAGCTTAGGATGTGTGGAAGTTGATCACGCGTGTTTTGTGTTCGAAGTTTGGAGACTCGGGTTACGATTGTTCTTATGTTTAGTTTCGCTATGAATTATAATATAATGGTGTCGACGTGATCAGCTTTTCGAACTTTAGAGCAATGACAATCCCTTCATTCCAGAATAAGTGCCCGCCTTCCTTGATCTGGATGGTCCAAAATAAGTGTTCAGGTTCCATTTCATAGAGTGAATTATGCTTGAATTAATTACCACTAATATACTCATAATAAGAGCACATGAGACAATGCTGAGAAAGTGAGCCACTAACTTTGCTACTCCTTTGTTTTTGAAAAGGAGTCCAATAATAGGAAAGTTATTTTGGAACCGTAGAAGTTCCGTGTTCTATACAAGTTTTTGTGTTGCATTGGTTGATTGTCATTGTTAATATGCATGTCAGCTGCTTAGAATGCTAGTTTTGTCTCCGACCATGATGTGGAAGTTAATTATACTTCCTTTAGTAGGATATGAGTTTCTAGATTCGGGTTATGATTGTTCTTATAGTGATGTCATTCTGAACTGTAGAACCACAAATGATATCTCACCCGCTCCATAATAAATGCCCGTCTTCCTTAATTTGGACATGCTAAAGTATTTTGTTTACTTCCCTTTTCAGGAAGTGAATTATGCACGAGTTATCACTTATCACTAATATCCTTAATTGAGCTAGTTATAACTCTATAAGTGTCATGATGGCAAGATCACATGAGGACATGTTGAGAAATGGAACACTAACTTCACTGCTATTATTTTTTTTGACAAAAATTCAGTAGTGCGGTTAATTTGGAATGGAGGGTGTAGCATGTAGGCATATGGTTACTGTTTTGGCTCAAGTGGTTGGATTTTGATCCTCTGCTATGCCGATATATACATTTAATGGACTTCAGAGATCAAACTTGAACAGAGAGGTGGTCGCTTTCTCATTGTTTAGCTTGAATGGGAAGGATTTTACTATTTTAGTTCTCTGCTACTTCCCATAAACTCCAGTAAGTAGACTTGAATACATGAGGTCTGTAGCTGTCTTGGGAGATAGAGACTGCATATTTTTCTGTAACTGCATGGTATTAAAGATCATCATCCTCTGAAATTTTGGATTTTTGAAAGAGTGATTGAGGAAGCAATTGGCTTAGTAATTTAGCATATATGTATGATGGTAAGTGCAACAATGGCGTGTCTTCATGTAATTTGTTTATAATCTTGTCAGGATGGCCTTCTGTTTACTGGCGGCGAGGACAAGAATGTGACAGCATGGGACACAAACAGCGGAAAGGTTGCATATAGTATCGAGGGCGCTCACTCTACCCGTTTGAAAGGCATAGTTGTCCTCACAAAAAATAATAGTTCGACTGATGACGAGAATCCATTTTTAGTGGCATCCGCATCATCAGATGGAGTTATACGTGTCTGGGATGTGCGCGTGAACGATCCTAAGAACCCATTAGCCGAGACTAATACAAAATCAAGGCTGACCTGTCTTGCTGGATCATCTCTTAGATGTAAGTGACTTTTTGACAACCCCAATAAGCTTTTTAGTTCATTTGATTGTCATGGGTGCTGATTGTTTCTTTTCTTTGTTTCAGCTTCGAAAGTGCAACAAACTGGAAACAAGCTTGTGAGAGAAGATGCAGAAACAAAAGGTTGATAAAGTTCCAAATGCATGATTTTGTAATCTGAGTTGACTCTGTATGGCAGCACAATCATGAGAGGTTTAGAGTTTGTTTTTTTTACCTCTTTTATTCAAAAGTTTTGGCACCTACTTATCACCAATTGTCTGTACCTTGTTATTTGATTGTGTATAGTTCAAGTTTTAGTTTTATGGCTGGTATAGAACCGAAAGTTAATAGATCAATAAAATCTAAAATTTATGTAGAAATTATTATTTTATTTAGAAAATCGTGACACTGTAAAAGAAAAGGTAATCTCACATATTTGCCCTCATGAGTTCAGTCTCAGTTTATTTACAGGACAACAATTTTATCTTAAATTTATCTCTATGACTTTCTATAAATTTGTAACACTTCTAAAAACATGTAAAATGATAATCATACTAATTTTTTTATTTAATTTATAAATTTATCATACTCATTTTTATTTAATTTATAAATTTATACCATTAGGTAAATGGACTAAAACTTTGGCGATGCTTAATGTCTGGCACATATCTCTTTCATTTACATTTATGCTCCAACAAGAGCGGCATCGCCGCCATGTTCATCAAGGGGTTATTTTTCCTTCTAATTTTTGTCGTCAAATTGAGAACCATACTAATCACAAAATCTGTCCAAACCAATTCCTTTACCGACGACATACATAATGATTCATCTCTTAGGTGCGATCACCAAAATTGTCATGTAGGACGACAGTGATATTATTGGAAGGAAGTAGTCTACCCCGAGTTTTAACACACTTACCCAATGACATGAATTAATAAGTTGAATGTAAGTTTTGAGATGTAGTTGTTATTTTATATACTTTAAATAACTATAGTAATATGATAAAAAAAATCAATTCAATTCATGGTAAATTGAGAAATAACTATATGCTGTTATCGAATTAGACTGTCAACTGGTTGTGAATAAGATAGTTGGTACAGAAACATCCTGGGACAGGTTGGGTTGTGTTATAAATGATTGTATTACTTTATGTAACATGCTTGGTCCCCGGATAAAAATGGCTTTTGTTCAAAGAAATAGCAATGGTGCAGCGCATACACTTGCCCAATTTGCTCTAGCTAATCCAATATGGGATTCAGGTGGGGGTTTTGTCCCACCGACCCTTGATGTAATTCTGATTCGCGAGTCGCGTGTTTGATTTATAAAATCTGGATTTAAAAAAAAACGGAAAATGATAGTTTACTACACTTAGCTATACCACTTTGGTATTCTAACTACTTTTTTAGTACTCTGACTATAAGTTTGAAACAACATAACCCTAAAATACTTAAACTATCTCTGATTTTAAAAACTACTCTAGTTGGACCGGTTCAAATCGTTTGCTCTGATCCAATATTCTCCCCATACACAATTAAGACCAAACAACTCCAATTTTAAGCAATGACACTCGCCTTGACAATGTATGATCTGATCAGATATGTTTTCTATGAATATTCTTTCCCGCCAACATTGTTTACCAAAAACACAGGTTTGCACAAAGTCGTAAGACCATGTATGGGGGCTGACGCTTACCCATTGCTGGAAGGTCAAGGAAGTTGGTGACTTGATGATAGGGAAGCCGGCGGCCGAAGCCCCGGTGAACGACGGTCATAAGTATAACGGTCTTAAAATAGCAAACTTCATTGTCGGGTAAGTTTCGACTCGCACGAAAGAAAGTATTTTGATACTTTAAGAATAAATTGTTCCAAACCGATACTTACGGGTAATAAAATGTCAATTTTTTCTAAAAGAAAGGTATTTTCTATCTGATTTTGTAGCTCCCATGGCGGGTCCCTTACCCTAGGTCCATCACCATGACCCCTCTTCCACATTCAGACTGACATTCTTGCTTATTTCTCTTGACCCAAAACCTAGAACCAGGAAGGAGCAACCTCTCTCCTCACCTACTGTTTCCAATTCTTCAAGATACGAATCATTTTCGATTCCCCTGGAAGTGATCTCTCTCTTCTGCCTCTGCTTTTCAAATCAAACCCTAATTCTGATTCACTCACTCTCCTTTCCCCTTCTGAGGTAAAACCGAACATTCCCATTTTCTCATATCATCACTCTGCTTTGCTTTGATTTCATATCCCCATTTCATGATTTAGCTAGCTGGTCAAAGCTACGCGGATCATCTGTTTGGCAGCCTAGAAACCGGTACGGAATTATACATAGCATTGAAAACCTGCATATTTGTTTGGGTAGTCAGAGAAATTTCTCTATTTCGTGATGGCATAGATCCTTTTCTTTCTTTTCCCGTTATGCTAGAAGTGAGTAAAATCTAGCATTCAGTTTCAAAACTTTCTTGATTGTTGTCTTAAATTTGAGAAACATCAAATCACAACATGGGATTTTAGGAAAAATCGTTCTTTGTGAACATGTGTTATGAATGATAGGGAAGGAAACTGAGATCATTCTTTAGCTTACTTCTTTTTTTGATATGGATTTTCAGATTCCTGAAAATCTAACTATTTTACAGTATTATTAGTGTGTTTCTTTACTTCTTAGAAAATGGTTAGAAATAGAAAGCCAATATTTACAGTAAACTTCACAGTTTATTTCCCGTAAAGGTCGGAAACTTAGAATAATTAAATCCAGGATTTGGATAGGATTTTGTTCAGCTGATCTTTGTACTTCTGGGAGCAAACAGGTACAAGGTGTTGATACTCTAGGTTTGTTTAGCAACAAGCAATATTTAGGTGGAAGGGTCAATTTATTTGGTTTCAAGTCTGGTTCCAAAATCATGGACAAATATGAAGGTCTATTTGTAGTGCAGGCTGTGATGCTGAGGCGCTGATTAGGGTTGTCCTTGCATCATTACAACAACTATAGGGTTGGGCTCCAAGTGCCGGTGCTTTCTCGAATTGGGATTGTCAAATTTTGGCATTGATGGAGGTGGATGGAGGGAGCACTTCAAGAGGCCAATCTTTCCCGGTTCGTTCAAGGCGATCAAAAGGTAAACTTAATATTTTTTACTTGGTTATTCTTGGTAACTTTTTTCTTTCATTTATGTATATTCATACTTGGAATAATATATCTAGTCGTCTCTGCCCTCTGTCGTGGGAAGTAATATGTTACTAGGAAAAGTCTTGTCAAGAACATAACCTTACGAGAGCCATGATTTTGTAAAGCGGGGCTTGAGCCTTAAACTTTATCTGTGATAAATGGATCTGTTGATGTGTAAGTATAATGTTTGTTAGGTAGACAACAACAATTAAATGGTGTTGGGATCACTTTTACGTTATTAAAATGTCTATTCATTTATCATGACAAATATCTACCTGGATAATATGTCAACTATTTGGAGCCATTCCCTTTTCTTCATTTGAATATTAGAATAAGGATTAAGGAGTGGTGTTCTTGCTTGATCTCATTATCATGATTTTGCAGCTTTACACCAGTTCACCCAGCAGAGTCTCCCAGCTTGTAAACCTGTGATGACACCAGGATGGGTAAGTGCTTGAAATTTACTAGACGGAGCTCAAAGGATATATGCCCTGTACTTTGATCTCTCTTAGGCTCTTAGCAGCTGTCCATTTCCTATGCTTAAAGTTTAAAAGAGAAAATCTTCAGTATTATTTTAACGTCAAGTCTTGCATCATATTGTATTCATATTTACTTTACTTTGTTTGTGACGTCGACAATCTACTCTGTAGGTCATTGCAACATTTTTCATAATGGGCGTCATGTTTATTCCTGTAGGACTAGTTACTCTTCGTGCTTCAAGCAAGGTAAATCTTCTGCCGCTGTTTATTATTGTTTTTTCTCTCTCTTTTCAAACTTATGCAAATTGCAAAACATTATGAAATGCTTTGTTTCACTTTTGCAGGTTATTGAAATTGTTGACCGATATGATACTGAGTGTATACCAGACAGTTTTATAGGGAATAAAATGGCATATATTCGAAACAGCTCAATTCCCAAAAATTGTTCTCGATTTCTAAAGGTGTTTTTTTCTCCCTGCTATTGACTTTATTGTCTATAAGAAAATTCATGAAGCTTCTTAATGCTCTTGGAAAGCTTCATAAGTTTTTTAGGGTGCTCTCTCTGACACTATTTCTTGTCTTATTAGTGTAGAACATGATAGGGAAAGTATGATATACAAACATGAGGTTATTGGTTCCAATCTCCATACCTGTGATTATTGCCTATAAAAACATGATAGGCAGCTGATAAAAAAACATGATAGGCAAAGTAAGATATATGAAAATATTTGGATGAGGGAAAACATGAAAATAAAAGAAGAATGGATAACTAATTGCCTTCTTGTTAGGGACATTAGGACTTCAAAACTACTTGGGATCAGTGACACGAGATGGTTGGTGCTCACTCAACTTATAATGGATCTTAGTGATCTTAAAGTACGGGTTGCAGTATCTTAATTACTAAGTTTCTGGGACAATAACATATTGTCTACCAGTCCATGAGCAGATCGGCTGATCTTCTGCTCTTGTCTTCCCTTCTGGAACTTTCATGTTTGCTTCCATAGGGCATATGAAATATTGATTCAATTCAAAGTATATGTTTCTTTAACGTACTCATTTTCTGTTCTCCCATCTGATGAGGTCACCTTTATTGCTTGCTTTGCAGGTACACAAACATATGAAAGCTCCTATTCATATCTACTATCAGCTTGATAACTACTACCAAAATCATAGACGGTACGGGTTCTTCCATCAATATTCTTAACTTCTTAGTAGTGTTTCTTCATTAATGTTCCTCTCTTTCATTGTTTACCTTTTATAGGTTCCTTTGTTCTATGTTCAGTTTGTTTTTATAAATGGATTCATTTAATTAGGACGTTTTTATGACCAAGTTAGAACCTCCAAAGTTCATTTGGGGAAATTCCAATAGTCCATCCTTGGTTATTTTTACTATATGACACCCTTTCTATAATTTTGACCCCCTTGAATTCTCTACTCTCTTTGTTCTTGCCTCCCTGTGATACTTGACTATAGGAATTGCTATTCGTTACTTCATCGCTACGCTAATCCCCAAAACCTTTTCAGGTATGTAAAAAGTAGAAGTGATAAACAACTCTTACATGGACTTAAGTACGAGGATACAAGTACTTGTCAACCCATAGAGTCCTATAATGGCCTTCCAGTTGTCCCTTGTGGACTGATAGCATGGAGTTTATTCAATGATACATACACATTTATTCGCGGGACAGAGCATTTGAAGGTGAACAGGAAAAACATTGCATGGGAGAGTGACCGAGAACACAAATTCGGGAAGGATGTATATCCCTTAAATTTCCAGAATGGGACCTTGATTGGTGGGGGAAAACTAGACTCTGGGATTCCTGTAAGTATTAACACATTAATATAGCGTAATGATTTTCTGCATTTCTATGAGTACAACTGATTGTGCCTGACCTCTGTTTTGATATTTGTTTTCATGCTTTTAACATGCCTTCCCTTTTCTCAATTTATTTTATACTACCTAAAGATAAATTCAAATAACTAATATTATTTTTTGTTTGGGCGGGCCATTCCTATTAATTAGCTAAGTGATCAAGAGGATCTTATCGTATGGATGAGAACTGCTGCTCTTCCTAGCTTCAGAAAGTTGTATGGTAGAATTGAAGAGGATCTGGAAGAAGATGATGTTGTAGTTGTCAACGTAATGAACAACTACAATACCTACAGTTTTGGTGGGGCTAAAAAGATCGTGCTTTCAACATCTAACTGGTTGGGAGGAAAGAATGACTTCCTTGGCTTAGCCTACATGTTTGTGGGTTCTTCTTCAATTTTCATCGCCATGGTTTTCTTGTTGCTGCATCTTAAAAGTCCCAGGTATTTCCTAATGATAATTACTCTAGTTCTTTTTGGACACGTGCTTTATTTTTAGTATAATAATCACTAGGGAAAAGTACAAATAAATACACCGACCTATACACCTTTACCACTTAGCTACACCGAACTAAAAATTGGGTCATTCAACTACACCAAAGTTTCAAAAGTTCCCACATTAAGTTTTTGGATGAAAAATCTTAATTTTGAAAGTGAAAAGACGAAAATGCCCTTGGTCAATTTCCAAAATTTTCAAATCATGTCATTAGTTGTGTGTTTGGGTTTTTGGTTGCTGGGTTTCGCCTTAATCGAGCTCGGAGACGACGAGGCCACGCTGGGGTTGCTAGCGCGACGGAGCAGTGTCGGCGAGTATCCGGTGAGGGTCAAGATTCGATATATTTTCTTTACCAAAACCCTTTGAATTTTATATTTATAGGCATTTTAAGCACATTGGATCATGGAGCTAATGGGATCAAGATTATATTGAATTTACCGAAAAATTGTTTGTTCCGGAGATTTACCAAAACCCTTTGAATTTGACATTTATATACGCTTTCTAAGAATCACATTGGTTGACCCTCACTGGAATCTCGCCGGAAAAGTTATTAAACGACACCGCTCCGTCCCGTCGGCAACTAGGGGTGTAAAC
>JAYMTP010007133.1:0-11335 GCA_036897365.1 Geranium brycei | reverse complement strand
TTACATTGTGTGTATATGCAGTTGGTGATCTCAACCATTTGATCTCGACGACCATGAGCGGTGTCACATGCTGCCTCCGCTTCCCCGGGCAGCTGAACTCCGATCTCCGGAAGCTGGCCGTGAACCTCATCCCTTTCCCGAGGCTCCACTTCTTCATGGTCGGGTTTGCCCCCCTGACCTCCCGTGGTTCCCAGCAGTACCGCGCCCTCACCATCCCCGAGCTCACGCAGCAGATGTGGGACTCGAAGAACATGATGTGCGCGGCCGACCCCCGCCATGGGCGGTACCTCACCGCCTCGGCCATGTTCCGGGGCAAGATGAGCACCAAGGAGGTCGACGAGCAGATGATCAACGTCCAGAACAAGAACTCGTCCTACTTCGTGGAGTGGATCCCGAACAACGTGAAGTCGAGCGTGTGCGACATCCCCCCGACGGGGCTGTCGATGTCTTCGACGTTCATGGGGAACTCGACCTCGATCCAGGAGATGTTCAGGCGCGTGTCGGAGCAGTTCACGGTCATGTTCAGGAGGAAGGCCTTCTTGCACTGGTACACCGGGGAGGGCATGGACGAGATGGAGTTCACCGAGGCGGAGAGCAACATGAATGACCTGGTGTCCGAGTACCAGCAGTACCAGGACGCCGCCGCCGACGACGAGGAGGAGTACGAGGAGGAAGAGGAAGGGTTCGAGAACTGATCAAGAGAAAAGGGTAAGGAAATATGTTATTTGTTTGTGCTTTGGTGAACCAATAAAGATATGGTGTCATGTAATGTTCATAAATTTGGGCTATTTTGGTGTTCACTTTTGTGTTCTGGGTTTGTGAAATTGTTCACTTTTATGTGATTTGTGTGTCACTTTTGTATTTATAATTGAGCACTTCCTTGGAAAAAAGAGCACTGCTTTTGGTGATTTCAATATGATTCTTTTTCTCCAATTTTAGATTTCATATCATTGTTGCTCTGTATGTGAGCAGTGTTTTGTGGGTTAGTCTGAAATTAATTAATTGGAAATTAATAAAAGATTAGTCGAACTCGAACATGCCGGAGATTTTTTTAATGTAATCGATTATACAGAATGATATTTTTGTAAATCATGATTTCACAGTTGGGTCCATAGCTCGGTGGTAGAGCATTTGACTGCAGATCAAGAGGTCACCGGTTGGGCCCTCAATTATTATTCTATTTTATATATTTTTTCTTCTCCAAATATTTTTGTCTTATTATTATGGAATCATATATTAACAAAAGCTCTCAACATACCATATTGTCATGCTAATATTGTTCTTACATTGTATTTCTTTTTAATTTATAGTAATCTAACACTACTTATTTATTTTAATCAATAGTTTAATTTAATTTATATGCCCAAATTTATATGATACAAATAGTGCTGAAAATGACGAGACAGATATTTCAAATTACCTCTAAAATAATTTCATTGGAATTTTTCTTCAGCATTTTAGTCGAGTAATATATGTTCCTCAAAATTTGACCCAAACTATTCAAAAATATTTTTTTTTAATTTTATATATTTTTTCAAATATATTAATTACATGATAATTTTTTCTCACCCAACCAGAATAAAGAATATCAACTCAAAAATATAAAATTCCCGTCAGATAACATGTAAATTTGAGTATGTATTATTTTGATACTTTGCTAAATGAATTTAGTACAGTACTATATACAAGTTGATCATCTAGTGAGAATAGAGAGTATTAACTACATATTAAAAGTTAAAAAAAACTACATATTAATATAGATATAGCCAAATATGTATGAGAGGAAGGAAGTAGAATCAAGGATATCATATAAATTGATAATTTTCATGATTTTTTGTCAATGTTCTACTTCAAGTCGGAGCATGAATGTTAGAAATATCCAACTTGCTGAGTAGCTCATAAAATCGATTATACCTAAATCTTTTTGTGAAGATGTCTGCTATTTGATGCTATCCTGATATGGAGCGAGGGATAAGAACATATGTTCGAAGTTATTGACGAACAAAATGACAATCAATCTCAATATGTGATGATGCGCTCGTGAAAAACGGTATTGGAAGCGATGTAAATAGCAGAAATAAAGAAATAACTTCAGTCTGAGGAGCTCGTAAATCTTGAAAAAGTTGATGACGCCAAACAATCTTGTGACCAGTAACAGTCGTACCTCAATATTCAGCATCGGCAGAAAAACAAGATACTAAATTTTTGTTTTTTTGACCGCCAAAATATGGTTGATGATACAAAAATATATATTGTAACTAGTAGTAGATTTACGAGTGTCTGGACATCCACCCAATAAACATCCGCATCACAATAATCACGGAAGATGAGTAATTGATTATACAAAAATAATGTGTTCGTAAATTGTATATTCATAGATGGGTCCATATAGCTCATTGGTAGAGCATTTGAATGTAGACACAAAGGTCATCAGTCCCAATTCAGTAGGGCCCTCAACTATTATTGCTATTCTACATAATTTTTCTTCCTCAATATTTTTTTTCCTTATTTGTTTGAGAAAATTATAAATATATTAATGAAAATTACCAATACTATATTGTCATGCTAATATAGTCTTTACACTGTATTTCATTTTAATTTATATTAATTGAACAGTACTTAAGTATTTTAATCAATTATTTCAAAAAAAAGTATTTTAATCAATGGTTTAATTTCATTTATATGATAAATAGTATTGAGAATGAAAACGAGATGGATATCTCAAATTACCTCCAAACCATGTTTTGGTATTCTTCTTCAGCATCCCATCGGGTAATATATGTTCCTCAAAATTTGACCCAAAATATTTTTTAATTTTGAATATAAGTCAAATATATTAACTACATAATAAGTTTTTTCTCACCCAACCTGAACAAAGAATATTAACTCAAAAATATTAAATCTCTGTCAAATAATATGTAAACTTGAGTTTATCTTATTTCAACCTCGCGGCCTCTCTGGCCGCCGTGTATACGAGCTCCCAGACACGGGAAAATTTAGAGCCTAGACACGGGAAAAATCTTCAAAATCCATGAGCCTAATGAGATGGCATCTGAGAGACCGAAGAGAAAATCGTCATCGTCGCTGCTGTAAGCCTCGGTAGAGCTCACCGACAAGTCCACCTCGTAAGGGAACTCGGTCGGGAAGCAGAGACAGACGTCACCATCAACGTGATCCATGATTTTGAGCTTCTCATCCTCGACTAGAAAATGGGTCGGAAGCTAAAATCCATAACACATAGCTCACATGAAATCACCCACCAAGATGAGGAGGTTGAAGAGGTTACTGAGTTAGAATGGTGATAAATAATTTTGTTTAGGTGACCTCTCAATTTTTTTTTAAAAAGAATGTGTACTCAAATGAAAAGTAGGTTTCACTAGGTGTACCTATATGCAATTACACCTAAAAAGTATCAATTGCATATTAAATGGATATAGTTAGATATGTATAAGAGAAATGAGAGAGAATTAAGGAGATGGAGATCATAGAGACTGTTAATCTCCATGATTTCGATCAACACTCTACTTCAACTTTGAGCATGAATGTTGGACATGCTCAACTTGCTCAATAGCTCGTAAAGGATATTGAGGTTGTTGATGTACAAAATGAATGTTGGACATGCTCAACTCTAGTTTATGATATGGAGCGATGGATAAGAACATATGGTTGAAGTTGTTGACATACAAAATGACGATAAATCTCAATATATTTGGTGCGTTCGTGAAAAATAGGATTGGAAGCAGTATGAATAGTAGACATAATAGAGTAATTTCAATCTGAGGAGCTCGCAAATCTTGAAGAAGCTGACACAACCAAATAATCTCGCGACTAGTAACAACCATACCTCAATATTCGGTCTCGGCAGAAGAACAAGATACTACATTTTGTTTCTTGGACCGCCAGGAGATGGGTGATGATCCAAGGAATAGGATATAACCAGTAGTGGATTTACGAGTGTCTAGACATCCAACCAATTATCATGAGAATAGACACCCAAGGTTAGTATACTTAAAGTGGATTTACGAGTGTCTGGACATTCAGCCTAATGAGATTATATAAAATAAAATGTTTGTAAATTATATAAGTGTAGTTAGGTTCATAGCTCAGTGGTAGAGCATTTGATTGCTCTTTAAGAAGTCACTAGTTCAAACCTAGCTAGGCCCTCAAATTATTATTGTTGCTATTTTACATAAATTTTCTTCCTAAAAATATTTCTTTCTTATTATTATGGAATTATAAATATACTACCCAAAATTAATTTAACACAATCAACAGTTTAATCTAAAACTCATATGATTGTCATAGTTTAACCTATTAATTTCATTTATATTACCAAAATTATATAATATATAGTATTAGGAATGACAACAAGACTAATATCTCCAATCACCTCCAAAACTAATTTATTTGTATTTTTCTGTACTTTTCCTCATCTTCCCGATCGGGTAATATTTGCTCAAAATTTGACCCAACCTGTATTAAAAATAATTTTAAATTTTAAATATATGAACAAATATATCTCATATCAAATGATAACAGTAAAATAAAATTTAAATGCATATTTACAAAATATGGGACAGGTTTTCCTCAGAAACGTCAAATTTCAAATATTTTGCCATCTACAAATAGCATAAAGCCATCCCTATTTTTCTTTAATAATTTTAGCAAGAGAAAATGCCATAAAATTGCTAAGAGAATAATTCATTAGCAACAAATCTTACAAGAGAATCCAGAAAAAAAAACAGTGCACTGTACATAAATTACAAGCCATACCTTCCAAATAAAAACTAAAGAAACAAAACACTTGAAAAGAAAAATCAATTCACTGCATCAACAAGACTTGCATCTTTCATTATTTTTCTGGCATTCTTGTATCAGAAAAGAAAAAAGATCAGTAAACATAAAAAAGAAAAACACAATGCCAGATTTTCCAGAACAATTCGAGCCCCGACCGACCAAAACGAGCGTTTCTTCAAGATCGCAGCCAGCGCTCGATAATGTATATTCTCTCTCACGACCGTTTGGTAGGAGAAAGGGTGGTTTCAGTTTTAGTTCCGTTTACTTTCAAGAACCGAGCCCTCCCGGAGGGCCACCTGCGCCTCGCTCTCCCTCCCGAGGGAGGAGAGGGCGGCGGCTTGTAGATACGAGGCGATGTGCCAGACGGGGGAGATTACTTGCGCCTGCACCGCGTCGTTGAGCGCTTCTTCGGGGTTTTCGGTCATGAGGTAAGAAAGGCTGCGGCGCGCGTGGACTGTCGGGGAAATCATTGTTCCGCCATCAATGAACTGAAAAATTACACGACCAATTTTTAACTCAGCAAAAAAAATTTACAGAACGAAATTTGTAGTTTCATCGACTAGGAAGTTATGCAATATTTGATATAAGCGTAGTAAATAGTAAAGGGAAAATGACAGTTTACTGCAAATAACTAACATACATTCTCCCTAACTAATTTTTCGTCTCAGTCCGTTAAATGTAACATACGGGCAGTTATACTTAGTGTAAAAAGACTAAATGCCCTTAATTAAATCTCAAATTTCCAAAATGTACCCTTCTATCATAAAAGCTAAGTAATACTATTTGGAGAGGTAGGCCAATTTTGGAACCGACTAGGAAGTTACGCAATATTTAAAATGTGTTAGTAAATAGTAAAGGGCAAATGACAGTTTACTATATATATAAGTAACGTTCATTCTTCCTGACTAATTTTTCATCTCGGTCCGTTACATATAACAGACGGGCAGTTAGGCTTGGTGTAAAAAGACTAAAATGCCCTTAATTAAATCTCAAATTTCCAAAATGTACCCTTCTATACATTTATCCGTGATAAAATCCAAGTAATGATATTTGGAGAGGTCGGCCAATTTTTGAACCGACTAGGAAGTTACGCAATATTTGATACATGCGTTAGTAAATAGTAAAACGGTCTAACCTGGGTGTAGAATCCGATTGCAGCGCCTAAATCTTTGCGTCGGAAAGCAACATCACCCTTTTTCTTGGAGTTCAACGTTTCTTGCATCTGGTTAGTCCACATTTGGAATGAAAGCTGCAAACAGAGAAACTCGGAGTTTGAGAGACCGGTACTCTAGGTCCTACAACGAGGGTCATATTTGACTTTTTGTAAAAATTAAGGATGAATGATATTCTGGGTTGACTTCAACGCGAACTCATATTTCACAACATGTAGCGACAAAAATACCAGCTGAATAAAAAGATGATGCATTGATAATAAATCGATTTTTAAGTAAATATCAGCAGAAGATTTCAAATTAACTTCAAATAAATATGAATACCAAAAGCTCTGAACTATTTATTAAATAGTGTTACGCTATTCATGCAACGAAACATGTTGCATACCTCAGTTGCTGTCCCCTCGTCGTCTTTATACCCGAGCTTTTCCAATATCTCGTGTATGGCAGTCAAATCCATTCTCAAACAAGCTTCGCCGAGTGGCGATAGAGGTAAAGCAGCAGCACTATTCGGTATCCCCATAAGTTCATGAGAAGGAACCTGTAAAGCGTAAAAAAAAACGTTTTGAGTGAAATATCCCATGAAATCCATATTCATGTTTTCGTTGTTCAAATTAATCTATTTGATCATAGAGAACACAGAAAAGAATATTACAATATAGCAGTGTTCTAAAAATCTCTGACTAGTCCGATTAGTCTCCTATTAATCCCCTATCTGCCGGACTAGGGCCTAACGTTTTTTAGAACACTGAAATATAGTATATTCGTGAAAAAGAAAAGACAACCAACCTCGGTGTCTTTCTGAAGCGGGATTAAAGCAGTGACTAACGACTTCGGATTTGGCCGCTCTCGAGGCTCGTACTGTAAACACCTTGAAGCTAAACGTAATAGCTCCGTCCCGTCGTCATTTGAGAATTGGCCTTCCAAGCAAGAGTCAGTTAGCGACTGAATATTCCTATCCCGTATCAAATCAAGCGCCTGAGATACGTATTTTGTACAAAATGCTTTAGAAAACAACTAAACCACGAACCATTGGGATTTACAACAATCAAAGACATAGGTGCATAAAATTTCAGAATTTTTCGGGTAAAGGAGAAACTTACGTGGCTTGGAGGAATGTGCTTTCCGCTGAGGAGGTCAAGCAGTAGTGTGCCGAAGCTATATGTCACGCTTTCTGATGTCACTCTTCCTACAAATTAAAAATAAAAATAAAACTAGGTCTAGAAATTCTCTAGGACGTAACGTTTTTCAGTTGAAACCGAGGAATGTGCACTCTAGCAAAATAGGATCAAAGGTTGACATTATTCTGGGGATGTTGGTGATGAAGTAGTGAAGTGATTTGACTAGGCACATGAGGAAAAAAATACGCTAACCTCGTGTTGTCATTTGGTCTAAAACCAGTTATATTTAGCATAAATCTTACATATCTTTCGGGTTTATTTTGATTTCACCATAGGAAAAAAGACGTTTACATAATATATATGAAACAAGAGAAATCATATTTCACGACTTTAATTAATGAAATTTGCGAGCTACCTGTCCTTAGGTACTCCGGAGGAGTAAATGCAAGGTTTGTACTGTAACTTTTTCCGTCTCTACTGTTCTTCATCAGACCAAAGCATGAAAGTCGAGGGTTTCCGTCCTGAGGATGTAAAATTACAAAGAGCCGTCTACATCGGATTCCAAGTCATAATCACGAACATGTTTATGTATGTGTGTGTGATAGAGATGATATTTACTTACCTCATCAAAAAGAATTCTATAGGCATTTAGATCATGGTACAGTTCCCGACCCCGGCCAGTACAATATTCTAGAGCTTGTGCAAGGTATAAAGCCACCCTCAACCGCATTGCCCACTTCATAGGTTGTGTTTCCCCTGAAAAATGCATGATTCAATTAATCTCGTGTTTGGTTTGGGAATGGGAATAATCAAGGTTCTAAAACTCGGGATTGGGGAGAACTCAACGAGGCAAAAAATAAGGAGTTAGGAGAAATCGGCAAAACTCATTTTGTATTAAATAAAAAAAATGATATTATGCATATATTCATATAGATAATGTATATATATAATTCACATGAAAGACATAAATAACAATATTTCAGTAAAATAAGATACTTGCAAGTAATTTAGTAAATTAAAACAAAACACAAATTATAGAATAGATTCAAAGCATATGTAAGAAAAATGCAAAATAGACCAACTTTGACCGTGTTGACCCAGTGAATGAGTTTTAAAGCACGGTCCAAAACTCGGCCAACTCAAGTTTTAGAACACTAATTTGATTGTGTTCTGATCATAGTTATGAAATTTGATCCAACCAAGTAAATTTGGTAATCTCCTTTTCTTCTCTTCCACAGCCGATCTTGGACTTCAAAGCCTTTACTTCCTTGTCAGGAGACGGAAGAAGAAGTCGTTTGATGCTTTAAAAGTTATGAAACTTACAGTGAAATAGGTGTTTTGCTAATGTATCGTTTGGCATGTACTCCGCGACAAGTAGCCTCTCATCACCTTCGCAGCAGCAACCGAGTAAATTCGCCAATCTGAGGTTCCGAAGCTGCCCAACAGCTCTCCCTTCTTCCTGAAGTTACAAAATAATGTTGTTATATTAGCACGAATCAAGAATATTAGCTTCAACGACCATTTATTCCCAAGACACCAATAATTAATGAACCAACAAAAAGAACTATATGAAACTATATCATATAATCAGATGTATACATATATATATATTGATTTTTTGAAAGAAAAAAAATAATCTATACAAATAGGTATTTTCATTGATGTTTTTTATTATTTTTAAGGATACATTCATAACAAGTATTAAAAACATTACTATATATCTTAAACGTTGATTTTCATTATTTTATATACTAGAATTCATAGGCCCCAAGGTTACTATATATTGAAAAGATTACTGTATATCTGATTAGTCCCCGAGGTTCCTATCCGCCCGACTAGCGCCTAGCAATTTTTAGAACACTGTCATTTAGAGCATCATTATGCTAAAAGAACGAAAACTTTATTGTGAGTAAATATAATATAAGAATGATAATTGATATTTATTCGACATAGGTCTACCAGAAACTGTCGAGCATCGGGCCAAGCGGATCTATTAAAGCGCTTGACGGCAATTTGCCGCTGATCGAGCTCCCCTTTGTAAACCACATTCGGCGCCTTCTCTCCGTGCTCGGAAACTATGTTCTCCGTGGAAAACCCAGATGTAGCGATCCTTAGCTGCTGAACGGTGTACTCGCGAAATGCAGGCAAACCACCGCTCCTCTCGGTTTCTGCCAACAAACCGAAAACCCAAAAAATCATCATTGATCTCCACGAGGAACCCAAATGAAAAGAAAAAAACAGTACAACACGACACTTACCGACACTGTGGGCTTCAGGCAGTTCTCCGTCGTGCTGCGGGCCCGAACAGCACAGAGAGAGCTTGGAACACCCACAGCCCATCTCAGTACAAGAATGTAAACAACAGTCACTAGAACTCAAATTTTGAAGCTTCAATTAGTTTGTGCAGCTCAGCCACTCCATCAAGCTCCACAAACCGATCCAATTTGGTAAATCCTTCAAATGAACAATACCCAATAAATTGTTGAGCATAAAGTTCCCAACTTTGAGTAAACTCAAGATACACGAATCAAAACCAATCAAAAATTGATAAATCTATGCATAAATGCTCCAAAACCTAAAAACCCAAATCAAACCAATCAAAATTTGATAAATCTATGCATAAATGCTCCCAAAACTAAAAACCCAAATCAAAACCAATCAAAATTTGATAAATCTATGCATAAATCCTCCAAAAACTAAAAACCCAAATCCGCAAAGAGTCTTATATGACCAAACAGCTCAACTCAATCAAGCAATCAATCTACTCAGCTTTTTCCATAGAAAGAAAAAGAAAGTGCAATCATGAATCAAAACCAAACAAGCAAAAACAAAACACTACATAAATGCAGATAGATTGCACAAAACAATCCAATTTGGTAAATCCTTCAAATGAACAATACCCATCAAATTGTTGAGCATAAAGTCCCCAACTTTGAGTGAAACTCAAGACACCCAATTCAAAACCAATCAAAATTTGTTAATTTTGATAATTTGATAATCATGTCAGCATAAATGCTCACAAGACTAAAAACCCAAATCAACAAACAGTCTTAAATGACCAAACAGCTCAATTCAATCAAAGCAATCAATCTACCCTCCTTTATTCCATGCAAAGAAAAGGAAAGTGCAATCATTAATCAAAAACCAAACAAACAAAAATAAAACTCTCCATAAGACAAACACTACCAATAACAGCCCAATTTGATATAAAAGCACACCAAACTCATCCGAAAGCAACACACCACCAAATCACCAATCAGCAGTGAAGATTTTACCTGAAAAGCTCCGACCCACTCCACTTCCGATCAAGCAAAGAGGTCGAAAACTCGAAACCCACTTATAATTTTTCCTCAGAAACTCGAACCCAACAACGCAAATCGAGCGAAAATTGAGCTTTTCACTGATACCCCCAAAAAGCTCCTTTTTTTAGAACATCGAATAAACCCGAAACCACGCGTGCGACCTAGAGCCAACCAAAACTCGGAGCAGACCCTTTTAATCGAAATCCGATACCAACTCGCAAAAGGCAACAAAAACAAGGATTTGTGTGTTTGTGCGCGTCGTCATCGGGCAAAAACCCAGCTCGGGTTCTGGGGAAAATCAGGAATCGAGAAGCGGAAATGGATGGGATCGAAGCCTGAAACGAGCTGAGCTATGATTTGATTTCTTCTCCTCGTTCTCGATTCAGTCAACAGGCACGAAACCAAAGTTCCTATTTTTATAGCTACTTCTCTGTTTGTTTAACATTTTATATCTCTTTGTTTTTGTTTTGGAAATAAAGATAAGTGAAAATGAGGCTATTTTGGAAGCAAATTTTATGGCAGTAAAAATAAATATGATTTTAAATTTAATTAGTCTTTGTATTTTAAATTCTAAGAATACATTTCAAACAATTATTAGTCATTTATTTGTTTTGTTTTAATTTTAATATGATCTCTCTTAATTATTCAAAAAAAAATTATCCCTTTTTGTTGGGTATTATAAAAACATAACACACGTTGATTTGTTGACTCAAAATAAAATACCAAATATAAATATACAAATTGATATTAGTATCCCTAAGCATATGATAAATAATTTATTTATTTATTTTGAAGGTAAAACAAATTTTATTAATTAAATAACAACTAACCCGGCATTATGCCGGACAACTAAAGCTACAAATGGTGGGACAGACCCTTCACCATAATCTCAGTTACTGTTAGTTAAAACAAGCTTGGCCAATTTGTGAGCTATTTGATTATG